>VMDO01006780.1:0-48521 GCA_007922755.1 Pedetes capensis
GAGATTAGGCAAAAGCAAATCTTAATCACAATTTCATCAAATGCTAAATTGTCTTGGCCTTAGCATAAAAGCTATTCTCTCAAGTTAGATGCTTCACTTAAAGAATGGCTCTTCATGGGTTTCTTATCAAACTCTTCAATTGGTAAGACAAATTTTCGTTATATCCAGCATATTCACTGCTTAGGTCAAACTTATCTTAGAAGACCATAGAAACAGATCAATGACAGATAAAAATTAAAGCATGTTCTAAATAATTTAATATTTTATCTATGAGTAAATCTAGTAGCAATTGGATTTTGATTTTCATTAGACTGAAAATCCATTTATTTTCTAAAGGAAGAACTAATGTTTTCCATGTAAGTTGTCAAACTTTAGATAGTATTATAATGCAAAAATATAACCCAAAGCATATTGAGTTTTGGATTAAAATCTGAAGGAAATTATTGCAAGATGTTTAGAAACTAATATTTTGAAATAACAAGAACCAGAACATTATCATTCACCAATCGTATATTTAAATGAAAAAATATTTTGTCTAATAGGATGTATCTCATTTGTACAAATGAATTATGCATAAACAAAAAATATTGGATGTGCAAAAATTAAAATTAATAGTGTCTCTCTCAAAACATATATCTTCTCAATAATTATTAATTTAGTAAAGTTACTAGTGCTAAATGCTGTTGCATTTCTAATGGTTTAATTAGGCTTTAGTTCTATTCAACTTAAAACATGAGGCCACCAAAAGATTACCAGATATTGAGTATGCTAAATATACTTTGATAATATAGTACATAAAAGTTTAATGTTTCAAATGCTGAACCTTCAATTTTTAATTAGGTAAAATATTATTAACTTCTTTATTTAAAATGAAATGTAGTAGAGTCCTTTAATTACACTGTTTATAATTCTTTTTAAGTGAATTAATTCAATTACAAAAAGGCTAAAGCTTAAAACATATACCATATACAGATTAAAAAGGGATTATACTAAACAAGCCATCAGCAATTTGTTTAATTTTGAATAGTTTAAAATTAATCTTTCCACAGCCTATGAGTAATTTTCTCATTCACCAGATAAATTGGCTAAAATAGTTAGTATATACTATACAAATTATTGGTATATACATATCATACTATGTACTCTTTTTCATGTTGCATTTGAGATAGAAAAAGCAGGCTTTGTTTTATTATCACCATTTGTTTGTGGGAGAATTAGATACTAAAATATGATATGCCAAATTTAAGATTAAAATTTGAGCAATGCCTAACATTAGTAACTAACTCCAGGCAATATTACGTGTTGTCTTTTGAGATTGATTTCATAAAATGTTATTAAAACAAATTAAGAAAATAATGTCATGCCATAAAATTAATCAGCTTACACATTCTGATTTAGATCCCATTTTACTGCTTACATAAATTTTACATAATATACTTTTTGAAACTATTTATGATAGTGAGCATCTGCAAATAGTTCCTGCCCTAAATAGAAAGAAGACAAATTTGAAATTTTGTAGAATCAATAAGCTTTGGTGTGTTTTGTTCTTATTATTGTCTATTTGATTGTTTAATGAAATTTATTTGCTAATTTTAAATTGATTAGATTTAAAAAAGTAACATCCCCCACTTCTGACTCAGTATCTGTCAGTACTATATTTTATAACAGTACTTTTCAAAGTTTAACTTCTTAAACTTTTTCTGTAAATTTTTGATTTATGTATTGTTTTCCTGTAGAGGAGGTAAAATTTTATCTCTGCCCTCTTGGGGATTTTAGAAAGGCCTGGAAAAAAACAGATTAATAGGAGAAAACCATAGAAATTCATTTTATATAAATTTTACAAGACACAGGAACCCTCATAATAAAATGAAGACAGAAAAATGTAACCAAACCTAAATGCTTTTGTATAGGTTGGACAAAGAAAGGTCGGTATGGAAAATTAACTGCTGTGGTTGAGATGTGTTCCCCAAAAGTTATGTGTGGCAAATTTATCCCCTCAAATACATATGTTGATGACATTTGGATGTGTGGGCTTTGGGATATTAATTTGAGTTAGATGAAGTCATGCAGGTAGGGCTACCATGATGCTGTCAGGAGTTTTCTCAAAAGAGAGGACAGAACTGGGTTCTCAAACATGTTTCTCACCCCATGATGCTTTCTGAGATCTCATGAAGCAAAAGGAAGACTTTTGCTAGATGATGGCACTTTGATGTTGGAATTCCCACCCTATAGAACTATGAGGAATAAACTTCTTTTCTTTGGAAATTACCTACTTGTGGTTACCATATTGTTATAATCCATCAAAATGGAGGAGAATAGTTGTTGTTTTTGTTAGGTGCCATCAAGTCGGTATCCAACTCATAAACCCTCATGGGTTGGGTTTTCAATGGCTGACTGTTTCAGGATTGCCTTGGGAGTGGATTTCCAGGCCCTTCTCCCATTTTTGCAGTGCTGGGAATTGAACTCAGGACCTCAGAGACTGCAATGCAGCACTCTACCAACTGAGCCAAATCCCAGCCCCGAGGAGAATAGTAGCTATACTATAAGGAGAGGGTAAAACATGTAAAGAATTATTTTTACAAGGCTTGTACAGAATTTTCTCAATCTTAACTTCCCATATTTGATGATAAGAAGGTCACCTTCTTTCTACTATTAGAAAAGCATCTTCCAAAATGGGGGTTCATCACCTCCTTTTGAGAAGAAAATGATAAAAGTCGTGGCAGTGTTCTTAAATCTGCTGGGTTTGTTGTCATTTTTTCCTTTTTTGTTTTTCAAGTGCCTTTAGCTTAAAATAATCCTTATTACCAATGACATATTTTATTCCTGTCACTCTTCAATTACCAAAGTATAGATAAAGAAAATCAGAGTTTAAGTAGTATCACAGTAAACTAAAATAGAGACCCGGCCTGAAGGATCCCTGAGCATAGGGCACAAAGTTAAGCCTCAAATATGAACTCAACCATGCTTGATGTGCAAACATAAGTGAAATTTAATCTTAGCTATTTCTTTAAAAGTATATATTAAAGAAAAACAGAACATACACTCGACTAATCAGAATAAGCCAACTAACATGTACCGTATATTCTCAAATCTAATCTCCACCCTTTCAATGGTTTTGTTATTGCTGTTAGGTCCTGTTGAGTTGGGTTTGACTCACAGGGCTTCACAAGTGCTGGAGACGAACATTGAATATACCATGGATTGCCAAAAGAACTAACATATCAGTCCTAGAAAGTCAACCAGAGTACTCCATGGAAGCAAGGATGGCTAGACTGTGTCTTATTTTGGACATATAGTCAGGAGGTACTAATCCCTGGAGAAAAACATGATGTTTGGGAGAGTGGTAGATCAGTGAAAAAAAAAAAAAAAAAAAGGGAAAACCTTCCACTAGATGGACTGACACAGCATCTTCAACAATGGGCTTAACATAAATAAGATCGTGTGCCTGGCACAGAATCAGGAAGTGTTTCCTTCTCCTGTACATAGGGTCGCTATGAGTCAAACCAGACTCAATGGCACCTAACAAAAACAACATGCACAACAGGATGAAACACTACCCAACACTGTGCCATACACATGATCATTTTATGTTTGAGCACTGTGTTGCAGTCATTACATTTCTTCTCATTTTGAGTTGTACCACATCAGCAAAAGGAGGTCCCAAGGGCATTACTACATTGCAGTCATTAAGGTTGACTCTACTTCGAGAAGGCAACTCTTCTGCAGTCCTTTCTTGAATACCTTCCAGCCTGGTGGCCTCATTTTCTGGCACTATATTTAACAGTGCTTTTGTGCTGTTCATAGGGTTTTCAATGGCTAATTGTTGGGGAGTGAGCTGCCAATTTATTCTCCCTAATCTGCCCTAGTCTGAAAGCTCAACTAAAACCTGTCCACCATGGGTGACCCTGCTGTTGTCTGAAATACTGGTGGCATAGCTCTCTGAGAAGCTCTTCTTTTTCTCTTCCTTGAACAACGTACCTTAGAAAGATCAAGCTACCACTGGCCATGGTGCTACATGCTTATAATCTCAGCAATCAGGAGGGTGAGACAGGAGGATATGCACTCAAGGTCAGTCTGTGCTATCTAGCAAGACTATCTTAAGACAAAAAATATACTAATTGTATTTAAGATTTTTGACTTCACAGTGAAATGATAGGTCACAGTTTTCATACATTCAGTCCCATATTCCCTACACATTTTTTGTTTTATTTTGATTTGCTTGATTTTAAGCAAGGGCCACCACCACAAGGCAAATAAACTTTGGTCCCTTCAATTATTCCCTGTTAAAAGCACAGTGTGCATTTTTTCCTGTCTCCATCCTTGTACTCTCTCAACAGCTTTGTCATAAAACCCCAGATTAGACCAGAAGACCAGAATGTATACAGATCAGGGAGCCCCTTATGATTGCTATTATTGTTGTTAGGTGTCATCATGTTGATGTCCAACTCATAGAGACCCTGTGTACAACAGATGAAACACTATTGTTGTGCTTTTCTAGTATTCATAGGGTTTTCAATGGTTGATTGTTTTCTTTGGGGAGTGGGTTGCTTGGTCCATCTCCCAAGCCTACAGCACTGGGTGTTCCCAAGCATTCTCCCATTCAAGTACTAACCAGGTGTGACCTTGCTTAGCTTCTGTGATCTGATGGGACTGGATACCACAGTGGTATGGCTGCAGGCCCTTATGATTGTTGTTGTTGTTGTTCTTGCTGTTTGGTGCCTTAGACCTGGTGTCCGACTCATAGCCACCCTATGTACAACAGGCAAAACACTGTGTCAGTGCTTCTCTGCTATTCATAGGGATTTCAATTGCAGATTGATTTTTTTTGGGAGCGGGTTGCTGGGTCCTTTTCCCATGCCTACAGTATCTGGTGTTCCCAGATGGACTCCCATCCATGTTCTCGCAAGGCCAGGCCCTGCTTAGCTTCTGAGATCTGATGGGATCTGATGCCACAGTGCTACGGCTGCAGGAGCCCTTATCATTGTTGTTGTTGTTAGGCACCGTCGAGTCAGTATCTGACTCATAGCGACCCTCAGGGTTTTCAATGGCTGACTGTTTCGGGATTGCCTTGGGAGTGGATTGCCAGGTCCTGCTCCCATTTTTGTGATGCTGGGAATTGAACTTGGGACCTCAGAGACTGCAGTACAGCACTCTAGCAACTGAGCTAAATCCCAGCCCCCCTTATGATTAGACCAAGCTAAAATCAATGGGTTTTGAGACGGCCACACAAGTGGTAAACAAAGACAAGGGAGATCTGTTATCAAAACAAAACCTAAACTGGGAACTGGAACTCATGCCTGTAATTAAAGGAAATAGAGACCCTGAGGCATGGGGATTGCATGTGTAAGGCAGCCTATACAAATTAGCAGGACCCTATAGCCAATAAAAGACAAAAATGTCGATGGGATGGGGTGCTGTTCAGCATGAAAGCTCTGGCCTGACATACCTGGAGGTGCTGTTGAGTTTCCTCCTCTGGACTCTTCCTGTCCACTCAGATTTCCCGATCCTATGTGTCATCCATCTCATCCTACGTCCCGGTGACTCAGATACACATTCACCCTGAGCAATGTTCTGGCATTCTTTTTTTTCTTTTTTCTTTTTCTTTTATTTAACAGAGTCTCTCTATGTAGCCCAGTCTGGCTTCCACCTCATGATTCTTAGGGTTTAGCTTGCATAGTTCCATAGTGCTGGAAACTTCTGCCCTTTTATCTTTTCTCTTTCTAATGTACTTTTAGAGTATAAAGGTTATATATGATTTGTGATAAAAAAAAATATGGTGAATATATAAATTTAAAAAAACTTACAGTAAAAAACATATTGTTATTAGTCCAACTAAAAATACTCCCCCTGTGTTCAAACATGATTTTCCCATTGCGCTTGCCACGTTTTGTTTTGTTTTGTTTTGTTTTGTTTTGTTTTGTTTTGTGGTACTGGAGGCCATGCTTTGCAAGTGCTGGACCACTGAGCTGCACCCCCAGCCCATTTTCTTTACTTTTTGAGACAGGGTCTCCCTAAATTACGAAGACTGCCTCTGATCTTGAACTTGCGATCCTTCCGCCTCCGCCTCCTGAGCTGCTGGGATTACAGGAATGTGCCACTGCACCCAGCTCACACTTGCCATTTTCTGATGAAATTCTAGAAGTCCTCTATGGAGAGGGTGTTTAGTACATCAGGACAAGGCTCCATGTAACACATCACTTTTGATATGGTAATTTCAGTTAAATAAGACCTTACAGTGCGTCCTCATCCACCTTATTCACTGCATCTGGCACCATGAAAGGTAAACTTCTTCAATTAATTCAGGACAGTGAGCCACCAAGGGTAGTGCAACTGAAGACCTTCACAAAGACTTCAGAACTGCTTCAGTGTTAGAACGATGAGTTGTGTTCACAGCCAGAGGGAGTCTTTTGAGGAGAATAAAAGACAATGTGTCTTTTAACCTTTTTAAAGTTTAAATATTCACTGTATCTTTTGATCACATCTTATATTGCTTGCTTCCTTCGTTATTTATCACTCAGGTCTCTACAGTTTTTATTCTTCCAAAAACCTGTTTAGAAAGATGTTTTGGTTTGAAGATCAAAACTGTCATCTCCCAATTGAAAAGAACTACTGATTGAAATTATTTTAATTAAGTTATTCCCTGGAGTATCAGAGTCAATAACCCTAGTTATTCTCTCTAAATTTGCTTTAATGGACAGTAAGCTATGAGTGAAAAGTGGGGATAGTGGTTATTTTCTATGAAATTTTCCATTCATTTTATACATCTTCCTTTTCTTTATTTCATAAGTAGATATAGCCACTTGTGCAACCTTACAGGAACTAACTGGGAAAACTTGAAATTCAAGTTAGTTTCTATAACATCTTTTCTTGGAATAAAAGAGAATGCATTTGCACAATTGCAGTTGTTGTATACTGCAGAAAGAATAATAGCAACCATTAATTGGACCACAGGTTCTGTTCACTAAACAACTTTAATACAGAAAGAAAAATAATATATTAGCTACCTGCATGCATTATTTGTATTAATAAAGATTGCTACATATACATTCTAAGATCATCAAGGTAAGGCTTGGAGAATATATCTTTCCAATGGTCATTTAAATATCAATTTAATTGAAACAGAAATCAAATTTTTCTTTTTTCTTTTTTTCTTTTTTCCTTCCTTCCTTCCTTTCTTTCTTTCTCTCTCTCTCTCTCTCTCTTTCTTTCTTTCTTTCTTTCTTTCTTTCTTTCTTTCTTTCTTTCTTTCTTTCTTTCTTTCTTTTTTAACAGTATTGGGGGTTGAACCCAGGGCCTGATGCTTGCATGCTTTGCAAGTGCTGTACCACTGGGCTGTACCCCCAGTCCATTTTTTACTTTTTGAGACAGGGTCTCCCTAAATTGCACAGGCTGCCTCTGATCTCAAACTCATGATTCTCCTGCCTCCGCCTCCAGAGCCGCTGGGATGATAGGTGTGCACCATGGTGCCCAGTTTTTTCTCAACTCTTTCTTACCTCAAACTCTTTATTTAAATCATTAAATTGTTCTTTACCTTGGCTTAAGTCATCATATCAATTTAATTCATACTAAGAAACATATAAATTATGCTAATATTGACTATACTGCTGCACTGAGAGAAAAGAAGTTTTGAACATGAATAAACTTGAGAGTGAAATAGGGAGTTTATTGAAAAGATCTTCCAATAAATTGAAGATGAATGTCTATTCATTCTTGCTATATCAGTGGAAAGTGCTCCTTCATTTTCAGCATTTTCTGTTCAGAAATCTAGTTTACGAAATAAAAAGTTATTTGATTTTAATACCATCTTTCATGAAATTTTTTAAATGTTGGATTTAAATAGATGTCTTTGTATTTGTCCAAACCTTATCAAAAAGTTACTTCTCTAAGAGAAGATTCAGCTCTCCAAAGTTACCAGTTACTTCATAGAATATACTTGTTTTTTTTAATTGGCTATTCTCCATATGGAGATATATAAAAATATAAATTTACATGAGGTCCTGAGATAATTCAAGTAGTAAAATCTAAGAGTTGGCAGTGAGGTGAATGGTATGATATTTTAGAACAGTTCTCAAGGAATAATTCTCATAAAGACTAATTTCAATTTTAAATTACACTTTATGTGACTATGAAAAATATATTGAGGGAAAGTCCAATGAAAAGCTTACTTCTAGGATATCCATAAATTATTTCAATTTAATCCGTAACTTTGTAGTCGTTAGAGAATTCTTATAAATTTAGTACCAAAAATTTATGCAATTTTTATGAAAAATGTAGTGACAACAACTGTAATTAAGATTACCTTTATGGGCTATGCAAGATGAATGTTTACTTCCATTTTCCAGTACCTTAATCTAACTTTAGTAGTCAAGTATACACTAAACAATAATGAGACTCTTAATGCCATATTTACTAATAACAATACTGACAAAAGGATACAATTTGAGTGATCCAAGAAAACATTAGAACACATAGTCAAAATAAAATATAATATTAGATTTTATTCTTTTATGAGGATACATTGAATGTTAAGAATTATTTTTTGGAAAAAAATTCTAAATTTATTCATAATTTTTGAAACAAAATATCAAGTATTAGTATTGCATCGAGCACACTTCTCACCGAATGTCTTTAAATTTCTACTACTCTATTTTCTGATATTTGCCATATCAGGAAATTATGAAATCAACCTTCATTTTAAACTCTTCCAGATACCCACATTTTTAATTCATTCACTTGATAAATTAAAAGATGTGAGTTCCACGTGAGAGGACTGTTTATATGGGAAACCAGCAACTTAACTTTCCTGGTAGTTTATAAAGATAATATTATATAAATCAAGGTTATATAAAACAATTGACCTACACTTTTCATCTGTTAGGAAAGGGAAACTTACTTTTAGGAGAGAGACTATTTACCTAAATCCTCTTTACTAAATTGGGATACTTAAAAATGTCAGAAAAGGTATTTGAAATTTGGCAATAATAAGAGGATTGACCACCCATCCTTTCACTGTCATATGAGGGTGAAAGCCATGTGAGGCGAATATGCTTAACTCACTTTTTCTATTAAGTAAAGTTCCCCGACCTATTAAAATTACATGATAACCTCTTTTCCAAAAAATTATTTATAAATTTATAAATTATTTATAAATTATTCATAAAAGAATAAAATTTAATATTATATTTTATTTTGACTATGTGTTCTAATGTTTTCTTGGATCACTCAAATTGTATCCTTTTGTCAGTATTGTTATTAGTAAATACGGTATTAAGAGTCTCATTATTGTTTAGTGCATACTTGACTACTAAAGTTAGATCAAGGTACTGGAAAATGGAAGTAAACATTCATCTTGCATAACCCATAAAGGGAATCTTAATTACAGTTGTTGTCACTACATTTTTCATAAAAATTGCATAAATTTTTCGTACCAAATTGTAGATTTTGTGCTATATTCAGGTTTATAATTTCTGCTTAGTAGATAGATTATAATGAAGATTCATTTTCTTATTAGATACTAACTACCTGTAATTTACCCAGAAATCCTGACTTGTGAGACACTCTTTAACCAGTTGTCTTGGTTAAATTGTGCTGCTGTAACAAAATACCTTAGCCTGGGTAACTTATACATAGAATAAATTTATTGGTCTGAGTTTTATGAGATCCAAGACCAATGTATCAGCAGAGTTGCTGTCTGGTAGAGGCTCACACCTCACAGATGGTGCCTACTTTGTGCCTTCTTCATGTAGCAGAAGTCTAAAAGGGCAAACAACCTTCTTCACTTTCTACTATAAGGGTACTAGTCCCATTTCTGCAGGCATTGCCTTTCATGACTGAGACCTCCCAATCCCACCCCACCATTTAACAATTGTACCTAGGGTACTAGATTCCAATGTATGAATTTTAGGAGCATAAGAAAAGATTGAAGCTGCCCAAGATTTTGTTTTATTTGGTTCAACCACCAAAACTCACAGAAGCAGAAGTCAATGCAAAGGAGACTTTGCATTGGGAAAATCTGTTTCAAAAGACTTCTTTAAAGTATGGAAAGTGAAGGCGTAACATTGACGATGAAGATGTGCCTCACTCATGCCATTGTATTTTCAGTTACATCAGACGCTTCTGAGGACTGGATGGTGAATAGGGAGACAGGAAAAGGACTGATGCTTTTGAATTGTGATGCTGGAGACAAATACTGAATATACCATGGATTGTCAAAAGAATCAACAGATTGATCCTAGATGAAGTTCAACCAGACTGCTCCTTGGAGACAAGGATATTTAGATGGTATCTTACGTATTTTGGGCAGGTCAGGAGGGATCAATCCCTGGAGAAGGCCATGAGGTGTGGGAGAGTGACAGGTCAGTGAAAAAAAGGAAAATCCTCTACTAAATGGATTGACAATGGGCTTCAGCATAAAAAAAATTGTGTGCATGTCACAGAGTTGGGTAGTGTTTTGCTCCGTTGTACATAGGGCCACTATGAGTTGGACCAGGCTCGATAGCATTTAACAAGCACAAAACACATATTTATAACTTGGAGCTAGTCATAAAATTCTCATAGGTCTTTCATTATGTTACCTGAAAAGCTATGATTTTACTATTATTGTATGTCAACAACGGTCATGTATATATGAAGGAATAGACACAAATCATGAGATGAGAAAGTATGAGAACTCCAGGGATGTATGTGGTGATGGTTGTAGGCTGATGGAAGAACAGTGTTTTAAAAATACTTTGGAAAACAAAAAGACTTTTAGATGGATAAAATGCATTTAGATAAAGAGAGTTGAGGAATGATTTGGCTGCTTATATAGCTAACAAAAAATATTAAATAAACCATTCAACTAGTTATAATATTTACCTTTCCTCTGACATAATGCTATCTCAACTATATATGACCCAGTATTCTCTTGTTTAGAAAAGTGATAGGCTTTATTTATACGACAGTTTTAAGTTTATAGAAATATTGCGCATATAGTGCAAATGTTCCTGGAATCTCAGAGCAGACCTCAGCTCTAAAGGTACCAATTGACTAAATTGAGCCATTATTCCAAAAGGTAAACAGGTAAAGAATTTGATGGTGAAACAGGGAAGGGAAATTTAAGTTAAGTTTAGCCACACAGGAAGGCAAATACATGAACTGGCTTCCAGGATGCCAAGAGTCAGGTTGTTTTTTGCTTATTTGGTGTTGTTTTTGTTTTTGTACTGGGGTTGAACCCAGGGCCTCGCACGTGCATGCTTTGCAAGTGCTGGACCACTGAGCTGCACCCCAGCCCTTTTTTTTTTTTTTTTTTTACTTTTTGAGAACAGGGTCTCACTAATTTATGCAGACTGCCTGTAGTCTCGAACTTGGATCCTCCTGCCTCCACCTCCGGAGCCGCTGGGATTACAGACGTGCGCCACCTTGCCTGGCACCCAAGAGTGATCTTGAAGTTATAAGGGGGAATAAGAAAGGCAAGAATTGAGGGTCCTGCCTAGCACACAATCTTATGCCAAGGAAGCTGCTGTGTCTTTGGGGGAGGGTCTTCAAGGGTAAGCAGGAAATTTGGTGCCAAGGGGATTGTTGCTGTACACAGGACAATCTTCATTTGCCTTGCAGGACTTTCAATCTATCAGACATGCGATCCTGATATTTAAGGTAAACTGAGGGAAAGAACAAGTCAGAAAAGGTCAAATTGGAAAACCAAAGTAGAGTTGGGTTTATAATTGAATCCCCCTTTCCAGGCAGCTCACATAATCCCTCCACAGGATTTCCTCTGTTAGTAATATTTTACATTAGTGCTGTACATTATTTACTATTGATGACCCATGTTTATACGTTGTTTTTGTTTGTAGGTGCTCTCCAGTCCCATCAGAATCACAGGGACACTCAGCATTTTCAATAGCTGATTATTTGGGGGGGGGATTGCTTGGGGAGTAGATTGCCGTGTCCTTCTGTTTTTGAGGTGCTGGGGGTTGAACCCAGGGCCTCTGAGAGCACATAGCAGCACTCTACCAGCTGAGCTAAACCCCAACCCTATTGATACATTATTATTCACTAAAATCCATAGTTTACAAGAGGGTTCGCTCTGCGTTGCATAGCTGCCAAAGGCAAAATGTCAAGTATTCACCATCACAGTACCATACAGAACAGTTTCCCTGCCCTAAATATCCTCTATGCTCCACATATTCATTCTAATTTTCATGCACTGTTGAAACCCTCACAACCACTGATGTTTTTACTAAACAATTTTACCTTTGGTAGAATACCATATTGGTAGAATTATACAGTATGCAGCCTTCCTTTAGCTAATATGCATTTAATATTATTCCAGGCCTTTTTGTGATTTAGTAGAACTTTTTAAAAAATGAATGAATTATATTACATTATATTGATCTTCTATGTTTTGTTTTTTCATCTGTTGAAGGACATCTTTGTTGCCTCCAGTTTAAAGCTGCTGTAATCATCTCTGTGAAGGTTTTTGCATGGACATGAATTTTCAATTTATATTGATAAATACCAAATATAATTTCTGGATAATATGGTAAGAATGTTGTGGTTGTTTGGTGCCCTTGAATCGAGTCCAACTCAGTGACCCCATGTACCACAGAATGAACAGTCTGTGATACTGTGCCTTTCGTGGCCCTGTGTCAGTGCTTCTCTGATATTCATAGGGATTTTCATGGGTGATTGTTTTGGGATTGTTTCAGGAATGGGCTTCCAGTTTCTTCTGCTTTTTGATGCTGGGGATCAAACGTGGGGCCTCAGAGAGTACAGAGGAGCACTCTACCAACTGAGCTAAATCCCAGCCCATGGTAAGAATAGTTTTAGTTGCTGCACCAAGCTACATTCCCACCAGGAAGAATTGAGAGTTCATTTGGTAGCATATTATTCCATGTTTCTTCTTCTTTTTCTTTTTTTCTTCTTTTGATGGTCCTTGGAGGATGAACCCAGGGCCTTGCATATGCTTTGCAAGTGCTCTACCACTGGGATGCATCCTTAGCCCATTTTTATTTTTTTATTTTTAAATCATGATCTTACTAAGTTAAACAGACTGCCTCTGGACTTGAATTCACAATTCTGCTTTTATTCTCCCACCCCCAATCACTGGAATTATAGATGTGTACCACAACACCTGGCCTATTATTTCATTTTATTTTTAACAATCATTCCATAACTTCTCATTCACATCCAGAAGAATTTGATGAAATACACCTAACTTAAAACAAAGAAAGTACATATTCTATCATATAAAGCAAAATGGAAATAATTTATTATATACTAATTTATATTTCAATATATAAATTTTCAGGCTTTGGCTAACTGGATAACATCATGTACAACTCCAGTATTTTCACTTTAACAATCATTACTGAGAATGCAAGAGTTGCAAGCATAGCGTAATACCACTAGATTACATGAATGAATGATACATCGCAAATGGTGGTGGTTTTTTACTGAAATCTCAATAAATCTAGGTAGCATTCCAAATGAAGCAAAATCAAGTCTTCCTTAAATTTGGGGAGTGATTTATTTACTAAAAACTTCCAAGTATATTTAGAAAAAATTATTCAAAGATAACATATGTTAGTATTCAAGTGTGTTATAGTTTGCAGTCTTTACAGCTATAAGGAGGCCTTTAATCTATAAAAATATTTCCTACAACATTTGAAAACCATCAAGGATACAGATCTGCCCTATGCATGGCAGGATAGCTACTAACCTTTATCCTAGGTTATAAGCCTTAGTGGCTCAAACTTTCAAAATTTCCCTCAAGTTAACAAAATACTCCATACTAAGCTGGAGTATTCTACTAAGAACCACTGACCTGTGCTGGGCAGGCCAAAATTAGTGATTGCAAAACATATATCAATAGATGAACTATGTGAGGTGTTGTAAATCTAAACATGTGGACATTGGTGAAAATACAAGTTTATATCAATGCAATTAATTTCAAATCACAACTTCATATAGGTCTGAGATAGCATCTTTGATAATTTGATCACATTGCGATATCTTATATCTTTATTTCCTGGGATACGATTGTGTTTTTTATTTTTCTCTTTAGTCTAGGTGCATCTATTCTACCCTTTCATTAAGATCCTCAATCTCTACTAAATATTATTTCTAATTTTTGAGTGGGCATTTAGGGGTTGACTTCAGGGCCTTGCATATACTCTGTAAGTGATCTAACACTGGCATGCACCCTCATTCTATTTTTTATTTTTTAATTTTGAGTCAGGAGCTCACTAATTTGCATAAACTGTCTCTGGCCTTGAACTCTTAGTCCTCCTGCATCTTTTTCACAAGTTTCTGGTATTATAGGTGTGTGCCACCTTGTCTGGCCTATTTCTAATGCTTCTGAAGATAATATTTTCTTGTGATTTATTGTGATTTAAAAAAAAATTCAATTTTTGTTCTTCAGGTAATCCTAGGAGTAATGGAAAAATTATCACATACATTTGATAAAGAAAGTATTACCACTAAACCAAAATTTCAGGAATATAATAATCTTGAATTTTATAAAATCAAGAAATATATATAGCTAATATTAAAAATAAATAGTTAAGAAACTGAGATTTTAAGCTGAACATAAAAAATAAATAAACAAGGAAAAATGTTCCACTTAAGTTGAAGGCATAAGCACAAAAGAATAATAAAAGAAAAATACAGTGAAATAGCTTTGCGAGACTATCAATGAGGGTTAAACCTGCAGCTGTAGCCCTGTTGCATCAGATCCTATCAGACCTGGGAAGCTAAGCAGGGTGGGGCCTGGTTAGTACTTGGATGGGAGACCTTCTGGGAACACAAGGTGCTGTAGGCTTGGGAGAAGGACCTGACAACCCACTCCCAAAAATCAATCTGCCATTGAAAGACCCTATGAACAGCAGAGAAGCACGAAAATAGTGTTGTGCCTGTTGTACATAGGATCGCTATGAATTGGACACCACCTTGACAACAACAGCAGTGAGGGCTTAGGGATGCATCAGACAGATAATAATTATAAGCTGTCTGTATCGATTTCTGGGAGAAGAGAAGTCAACACTGTGTGTGGTGACACACACCTGTAATCCCAGTGGCTCCGGAGGCTGAGGCAGGAGGATCCCAAGTTTGAAACCAGAGGCAGTCTGCGTAATTTAGTGAGATTCTGTCTCAAAATGTTAAAAAAAAAATGATCTAAACACAGCTCAGTGGTCCAGCACTTGCAAAGCATGCAAGCAAGTGTGAGGCCCAACTCCCAGTACCTAAAAAAAAAAAAAAGAAAAAAAGAAAGAAAGAAAAAGAAAGGAGTTAAAGAGAAGTCAAGAGTAGGAATAAGTTTGGAACATAAACTTTGTTATTTACTCTTGGAGTCATCAAATAGATTGGCTACCTTGTCAATATTCTAAAAATAAAAATATAATGAAATTTTGTTACCTATTCTGAATGTCTCTCAATCTATTCATTTGAGTTTCCAGATAAACACATTGAAAAATCAGTTGGAATGATGATGAGAATTCTGGGGAGATATCAGAATTTTATGATGATACATTTTGATAATAGAATCATGAGAATGCATGGTGTTTCTAAAGTGTGGAAGGAAATCAAGAGAAAAGAAATCTCATTTAGAAATTTGGGGACTGAAGGAAGAGAATGAGGTTAATCAAGTATCTTCATAATCCATTGCATTAATTTTAGTTAAGTATCACTTTGCAAGATTACTAATTAAGTGATATCCAGAATAGATACCCTGGACAAAAGAGTGATCCACATAAAGTGGAGAGGGATGGCATGAGATTTCATCATCTTACTGAGAATAGCAAATTATTCTGAATTATTTCTTCCTGTTATTTTTCATGTAGTATTTTGTACCATGGTTGACTATAGGTAACTGAAAGTGCAGAAAAGGAACCTGCAAATAAAACAGGAGTGCTATACCTTCATTTATTTCTGTTCTCAACAAGAAATGGAAAGTTATACACAAGTGCAGTTGTTTAAGTGTTAAAAATTTGCAATTAGGCCCCCCCTTTAGAGGGACCAGGAGGGCTGAATTTTATCTTTGTCTACTGTTTTATCCCCCAAATTTAGCACAGTTCTTTTCAAGTTCACAATCAATAAACAACTGACTGAGTTACTGCAAATATAAAAGAATATTTTAAAATTAGATAATCATTAATATAAAATCATCCTATTCAGTATTTTGTCAAACCACTTATAAAAAAATAAACACAAAAGAAACAAAAACCCCTCAAACATATAGATCACATAAAAGACCTAGGCCAGAATAATCCTTCAACATGATGACTTATTTTTTTCATCATTATAAAAATCTACTGAAGGGTAAGGATTTGATTATACATATTAAATGCATTAAACACACACACATACATCCTTAAAGCATCAAATTAATATGTGTATATTTAAATTTAATATCAAGTAGTTAAAAATTAGAAAATCTTTATAATCTGGGTTAGAAGATGTTGTTGTTGTTGTAAGATCCTGTTGAGTAGTGTCCAATTCATAGTGACTCTCATAGGGTTTTCAGTAGCTGATTTTTCCCGGATTGCTTCAGGGGTTAATTGCCATGTCCTTCTCCAGTTTTTGCATTGCTGGGGAATGAACCCAGGGCCTCACAGAGCACAGAGCAACACTCTACCAACTGAAATAAACCTCAGCCCCTGGTTTAGAAGATAATAAAACTTAAACTGAGTTTCTCAGAATATATTAAATGCAATATTGGGGAAACTTTTTAACAAAATTATGAAACCTTGTAAAATTTCCATAATTAGTTAAGTAATGAATATTTATTATAAAATGATTTTGAAAAACATCATTATTCACACTTTTCCATTTTAAATGTCACGATTTAGTTCCTGATATTTTTCCATCTTAAATTCCCTGTGTGTCTTTTATTTTGACTCTGGTTAACTTCACGGTAGAGACCACAACATCTTTGATTCATTACAAATCTGAGACTAACTGCATTCAAATATGTGAATAGACAGAAGATATTTTCTTCTTGTCAAGTGTTTTCTTTTTTTCATCATTAGGTGTCCATCAAATAAAGTGCCCTGAGTGAATTTATAGCAGTTCTAATCAGTATGGCTCAAGCAGAATTAGTTGGCACTTTCCATTTTCTTCCCACATTATCAAGTGTCTCTTCTACACAAAGTGCAGCCATTGATTTTTTTGTGTTAATGGCTCCTCATTCAGATCTATTCTAGGCAACAGTTTACTAATGGATGGATTTCTTCAAGTGTGGTAAGAGGTTAGCTTTTCTTATCACATTCAGTCAGTCACCTTATTTACCACATTACAAAAGTTTTAAAATTCTCCCTTCAGTCTAAAATTTTCTCTAGTCTTTATTGCTATTCAAATCAGTCTGAGTATTTCTCCAAATATATCTACTTCATGAAATATATTACTTTGACTCAGTCCTTTTTTATTGGAAAATTTTAATGTACACCTTAATGTGAACCTTAATGTGATTCATTCTGACATGCTTTTCATTGTGACATTTCCATATATGCATTTTGTTGTACATTATTCATATAGGTTCCCCCTTACCCTCTTGTGCACTTCCTTCCCCCATCCCACGCCCCATCAAAGACTTCTCTACCATTTACTTATCTTTTTATGGTAATATTTTTCTATATATCCTTGGGTTCCAGTTCTCTTTAAGAAAGAAACTTTTCCTGTAGTGAACTTTCTTTTTACCTTGTCAGAACTATTACATGCATTTTCTAGACCATCTATAATAATACCATTCTTAGCTTTTTTTTTCTTTTATTATGATGAGACCTTTGTATAGGATTTTTTTCCTCCTTATAATTTTGATTCAGCTCCCGCATGTGAGAACATGTAGTGTTTCTCTTTCTGAGCTTGTGTTCATTCACTTAAAATAATTTTCTCCAATTCCATCCATTTTGCTACAAATGGCATTATTTAATTTTTTTTTTTGCTCAGTAGTATTCCATTGTTTATATGTACCATAGTTGTTTTTTTTTTTAATCCATTCTTCTGTTGAAGAGCACTTTGGTTGATTCCATATCCTTGCTATTGTGAAAAGTGCTACACTGAACATGGAGATGCAGGTATATCTGTGGTATGGTGACACATCTCCCTTTGGGTAAATTCCCAATAGTGTTATAGCTGGGTCATATGGTAGATCTATTTTCAGTTTTTCAAGATACCTCCATATTGATTTCCACAGTGGTTGGACCAATTTACAGCTCCACCAACAATGTAAGAGTATTCCCTTTTCTCCGTAACCTCGCCAGCATTTGTTGTTATTTGTTTTATTGATCTTGGCCATTCTTACTGGTGTAAGGTGAAATCTCAGAGTTCTTTTAATTTGCATTTTCCTAATGGCTAGGGATATTGAGCATTTTTTCATGTGTTTCATGGCTTTATGGACCTCTTCATTTGAGAACTGTCTACTCAGTTCCTTTGCCCATTTGTGTATTGGGTTATTTGATTTGGGGGGAGTTTTATTCTTGAGTTCTTTATAAATTCTGGTAATTAGACCTTTGTCTGATGTATAGGATGCAAAGATTTTTTCCCATTCCCTGGGGGTTTCCTTGACTCTGTTAATTATTTCTTTTGCTGTACAGAAGCTTTTTAATTTCATGTAATCCCACGTATCTATTCTTGTTGCAATTTCTTGAACAATTGGAGTCCTATTAAGGAAATACTTTCCTATGCCTATCCTCTTTCTTTCTTTTTTCTTTCTTTCAGTACTTGGAGATTGAATCCAGGGTCCCAGGTATGCAGGGGAAGTGATCCACCACTGAGCTGCACCCTAGCACCTTTTCTATATTTTTCCTTTTTTTACTTTTGATATAGAGTCTTGCTGTATTGCACAGGCTATCTCTGGCCTCAAACTTGCAATCCTCATGCCTCAGCCTCCCAAGTCACTGAGATTATCATTTATAAGTTTCTGCAAAGGGCCATATCTGAAACAAATAAATAAACATCAGCAACAATGAACAAGTTTTCAAGGCATATTAACAGACACTGAAAGGGGCAAGAACCTTCCCTCCCAGAGAAGATTCACTCATCACCATAGAAAAGTCACACTACGTCTAAATAGACATTGCCATAAAAATGACATATCCTGTTTATTCTCCTTGGCTTACTTATAGTTCTTGAAAGTCATTTCCTTTCCAGTAAGTTCCTTTCCTCTTCGTCCTTTTTCTCCATTAAGAAATCACTGTTCTATAGACATCTTTCTCTCCATCCCCTTCCCCATAAAGATGATATACAAACTCTAAATTCTAGCCACCTTCATCGTCACATTTTTTGTGAACTTCCATAAATATATTACTCAAAATACATAACTGAATTTTGTTTTACTTCTGTTAAATTGCTTGTTACTTTATCAGTTTAATATATGAGCCCTGAGTATATATTATAAGAAGGTAGAAGGAAAGTCTTTCTGTGTCTACAGAATTTCACAAAAGATGAAGAGTAATGGCTATTATGTTTTGAAAAGATTCTCAGTCTCATTTGTAACAAGAAATTAAAACATAACAACAAGAAAATAACATTTTTCTCATGGCAAAAATTCAGAATCTGATTATATTAGATGTTGGCAGAGATATGATGCAAGGGAACCACTAATAATTGTCTGGTAAATACAGAAAATATATAGACATGGAAATACAACTGTTAACTTGAAAGGAATATGTCATTACCCAGAAAAAATGTTAAAAGCACACATTTTAAAATTCAGCTATCTAAAGTAACGTATCAGTGGATTATAAGAATATTGGAAATGAATTAGCACACATAGATAACCATCAAAAACATATTCTGAGAAAAAGGTCAAATAATAAGAAAGTACATTTGGTGTAATTATTATTATTATTATTATTATTATTATTATTATTATTATTATTATTATTTCCAGTACTAGGGGTTGAACCCAGGGCTTTGTGGTTGCATGCTTTGCAAGTGCTGGACCACTGAGCTGCACCTCCAGCCCATTTTTTTAGTTTTTGAGACAGGGTCTTTCTAAGTTACACAGACTGCCTCTGGTCTGGAACTGGCTATCCTCCTGCCTCTGCCTCCTGCGCCACTGGGATTACAGGTGTGTGCCACCATGCCCGGCTTTGATTATTTTTATATAAAAGAAAAATAATAGAAGACAAACTGAAAAGTTTATATGGAGTGTGATTGTATATACAACACATATGTATGTGTATGTTAGGCAGATGCAATGACACTACAGAAAAGCAGAGTAAAACAACATTCAGCATATTAATATTTTCTTTGAAGATAGGAAGGCAAAAGGGGAGGAACATGAAGAGAACTTCAAGTGTACTTGAAGTTTTCAATTTCTCAAACTGAGTGTTAGTAAAAGTGTAATCATTTTACAAATTTATTTTAAAATAAGCATATGTCTTGTAAAGTTGTTAGCTTTTATTAATTCTAGAATTTAGTGCAATGCAATGTAAATGGATCTTTAGCAAGGGGATAGAAATAGATGAAGTTTCTGGCAGTGCACTTAAAAATATCTAGTGTGTTAAAGTAGTATATATCTCTTCCTGGTAAAGGTAAAAGAGTAGATAAAAGTTTTTTGTGAAATAAATGATTCAGTAAGGTTAAATACATAGAAAATACATAAACATTTGTATTGATATTTTTCTTCAGTATGAGGGGTTTGAACCCAGGGCTTCATGCCTGCTAGACAAATGCTCTAACCCTGAGCTGAACTCCTGGCTCCTTTTTATTTTTATCTTGAGACAGTGTCTCACTAAGTTGTACAGGCTACCTTTGGCCACAAACTCAAGATCTTCTTGCCTCAGCCTCATGAGTTGCTGGGATTACAGGAGTGGGCCACCATGCTTAGCCTGTATTGATGTTTCAACAACATTGGTTTTTGTTAATTTTTATAATGTATCTATTTTTTCTTTCAAAAGGAGTACTCTGAAATATATACTCATATATGTATGTATATTAATTTCTGATATAAGATGTCAGCATTTATTTCTAGTTGTAGGGCACTGCCTAGAGAGGCAGTTTGCCCTGGGGCCTATCTAGGCCCACTTGGAGGTCTAAGGCTTGTTCCCAAGGCAGTAACTTTAGCCCTACATCTGGGAACCCCTGGATGTCAAGGTTCCAAAGATGACACTGCCATTCAATCCCTTTCCTCAGGGCCCTTGACACTGATTGGCTATTTCCAAACCACCAAATGGCTCTTTATTGGACTGTTCAGGAACCACCCCATTGGTCACTTTACAAACCCAAATTTGCATATCCCCCTGATTGGCCAAAACCCTATGGGATGACTGCCTCTGACTGGTCCCTGCCTAGCCCCTGGAGAGTATATAAGGGCTGTATATGGAGCAGTCTGGGTCCATTCCACGGACCAGGACAGACGAAACAATAAAGAGTTGTTGGAGCAGAGCACTTGCAGTCTGCGCCTTCACAGGGAAGAAAGAAATAAGGAGCCACCGTGGGCATGAGCCTCTGAGCCAGCCTTTCTCAAGGCTTCTCAGAGCAGCCCTGGGCATAAGCCTCCTTTCTGGGCAGTGCAGCTCTTGGGTGCTCAGTTCCCCCTCACCAGACAGTGGGTCTTCAGTGGCTGGTTCCCGCTCATGGCCGGAGTGAGTCCAGTGCCAGGGTGATGCCCCACATCTAGTTATTAAAATAATTTCATAAATCCACATTTAAAAAATTAATGTCATAGCATGATATATTAAATATATGTTTGTGGTGATGCTACTGTAAACAAACCTGCCATATCTATGCCACATGTAATTAAGCACAATGCATAGTACTTGATGATGATAAAACAAGTTTATTGATTCATAATACCATACATTAAATTACATTGAATGTAACATCATTTAATTATTTTTGAGTGTTCTCTACTTATTAAAACAAATGTGTATTGTAAGATATTTACTGCCACACTATACTCCAACCAACATGGGCATCAGCCTCATGCATCTTGTATTTACTATGTCTCATGATTACATAAAGTGGCAGTGCTAAGTGCCTGACCTGTAGCATCTAGCTTTCTGTAAGTACACTCTGTAAGGTTTGTACAATGACAAAATTGTCTTAGGACACATTTCTCAGAACATATCCCCATCATTAATCAATACATGGTTGTGTATAGTGTAGATGAGGACACACACACACACACACACACACACACACACTTTGTCCTCCTCCCTATTTTGTTCAGTAGCTAGTGCCCTATAAAGTAGCTAGTGCCCTATAAAGTCTGACAAAAGGCAGACTAAGAGGTGAAAATTATTATTATATGTCTATAGGTCTGTCTTCACAGAAAAGAAGTGAAAAATATCAAGAAGCAATTAAACTCAAAAATATATATACTAATTTAACAAAAAGTGATAGGTTTAGAAGAAGTAATGAGAAAAAAGAGAAAGGGTTTGGACTTCCAGAGAAAGTAAATTATGGGAAGGTAAATGTATGAAAGAAATCAGTCAAAAATAAATTATTTTAGTAAGCTTTTTTCAAGAAGACTGTGTTTTGTACAGTCACCAAAGTAATAAAATTTTCTCTAGTAATTAAATCATTCTCCTCTTCTGGTAGTGATAACAGTGGGGAACAGCATCTTCACAAGATGAAATATACACACTGCCTGTAGGCAGAAGAGGAGAAGTTAGTGTTTCTGGATGTGCATTTTTTCAATGGTCTTTGACTCAAGATAATCTTTACCCCAAAGTAGCATATTTTGTGGCAGCAGCATGTATAGTTTGCTTCAATAGTCAAACGATGTTACCAAAAAGAATATATACAGCACATTCAATATGGCAAAAACAACAAAATAAAAAGATGTGAGAGCCATATAAGTGAATAAAATGAGATGATAAAATTAAACCCAAAGAAGTCTAGCAGCTTATATTGTTATAATAAATGTAACTAGGGCAATCTAATGAAAAAACAGAAGGTGGGTTCTAAAAAATCAATGACATTTTAGTTATACTAAATGTTTCCCTCAAAACAGAGACTAAGTTATACAAAAAGTAAAATAAGATGAATTTCATGAAATATAAATATTTATAATGAGTGTGATAAATATTATGCTAATGAACTTAGATGTCTTTCCATTGGGATTGCTCACACTCTTATATATACTAATGTAAACTTGATGGTCCTAGAGGAAGATATATTATGTTGTACTCCCCAAATTGACCTGAGAGAAGATTTCTGCAATAAAACTTTGTCAGAACAAGTATGTCTTGAATGCAGAAATAAAAGTTGCAGCCAATGAGGGTGTGGGAATTAACACCATTAAAAGGAAGCCAAAAAATTCACACCAGAAAACAGCATTGATGTTAGACTTCTGTCCTGCAGTGCTCATACTACTGTCCAGAGTTTGAAAACTCCTGATGATGCATTACATTTATTTTGCATTGGGAGATGAATATCAGCCTTTGGGGGCCATGTGAGGAATATTCTGCTTAGGATGTAACTGTTCCTGCAAAAGCTATATGCTAAAAGCTAGGTTCATAGTCCCTGGCACTATAGGGAGGCAGAAGTACCTTCAGAAGGTGGGACCTGGTGGAAGGATATTAGGTCACTGAAGTGTACCCTTGAAGGGGATATAGGGAGCCTGGGCTCGCTCTCTCTTTCTTGATGCCACTCCACCAATGCAAGGTGAACAGCTTTACCCCCATATGTACTCTGTCAGGATGTTCTGCTTCTCTGCAGGCCCCAACGCAAGGGAGCTAAAAGACAATGGACTGAAATGTCTGAAACTGTGAGCCAAATAAACCTTTTCTCTTATTAAGTGGATTTTCTTAAGCATTTTGTCACAGTGATGGAAAACTGAATTACTGTCAGCCTAGGTAGACTGGCATTTATTTAGACTGCTATTGTCCTTTTCAGTTATGACTCCTAAAACCTGGCTAAAATGTCTAAGATTTCCATTTCCTATTGAAATATCACCATCAGATTTCTTTCCAATTTTTGTTATTATAAAGGACTTATACACCTGACTGCTCTTAAGTCATGTTTTCCTGAACTAATACAAACTATTTTATCAATGGAATCATCAACTTCAGTATTTTGGGTTTAAGAAAAAATGCACAATAATCATTTTTATGGGTTTGATTTTAATAAAAATCTGAATTTGTTTCCCTCTGGCTATATGAACTTTTATGTTTTCAAAAGAACTAATTTCATTTTCAATGTAACATTTTAAATCATTGTTTTATCTATAATATATTTTGACCACAAAGGATTTGAAATCATTTTAACAACATTTTTAATGGCTCAGCTGATTCATTCCTAAAACTATTTATTTTCCTTATGGTGCATAATAACATTTTATTATATTCTTTTATGTATTTGAATTGCACATTCTGGAACATAATCATTTTATTGTCACTCACTTTGTTGATGTCAATATTGAACAATAATAAGAATGTAACAACCTTTTTTAATAAGCCTATTATAATTATTCATTTATTATTATCTTTATTGTTATTTGACAATCACAAGTGTGACTAGCTAGTTTACATAGAGTAAATAGCTGCATTATACTACCTTAGAGATAAAAATGAATGTATAAGAAATAAGTAACTGAACATTTAACACACAGGTCGGTGCAGCTTTTTAACATTTGAAGAATTATTGCAAGTACATTAGGTTCTAGAAGTCACCAAATTTCATGTGCAGTTAGTCCTAACAGCTTTGTACTGTAAGATATCCCTGGGTATTTGCAGTTATGGCAATACAGTTTAGATGATATTGAAGCTACACTTGATAAATCTGACTGATGTCTGTGAAGAAAACACTGAAAGAGTAATTATAAGGTAATTACACGTAATTTTGTATAGACTTTACAGCAAGACCAAATTTATGATTTGAATCATAAAACGTGCTTAGCAGTATACAAATGACAACTATTAATTATACTGTGTACATTTGAAGGGAGTGTTTAAAAAGATGTGAATAGCCTGGGCTGTGCAATATATGCATATGTGTGGCAGTTAAAATCAAACTAAACAAATTATTGAAATGACAAGTTCATTCTTTTAAAATGCATAATATATCATTAATGAGTTGTCTTGCTTCTAGTAAAATTCAAAATTAGAAAGAAATCCAGAAAACAATGTTGTCACCCTGCTGCATCTTTCTCTCAAACAGCAAATGACAGTAAGTTAATGTATGGTAGAGATAAACTGAGTTTTATTTTCAACAGAAGTGTTAGAACATGTAATTGTATATCATGCTTCTGGGAAAAGAGAAACTACTACATAATACCTTAATGTTTCGCACAGTTGAGTGCTTCCTGGTGATATCTTTTAAACAGAATCTCATCATTTTTTGCCAAATAATTAGTAAAGGCTCTGAACCTAAGCCCTATAGATAGAACATGGTGCATATTTTATTCAAAAGTTCCTGATCCTCAGATTAAATGTCACATGGAAAAGATTATACAGCATGATCAAGTGGGATTTTTCCCTGGGATATAAAGATTGCACAACATACATAAACTAACAAATACAGTGCCTCACGTCAAAGGATGAAGGATAACTAACAACTAGATGATCATCTCCACAGAAGCAGTAACAACATTCAGTAAAATTCAGCATTTTTTCAGAATAAACACTCTCTAAACTTATGTATAGAAGGAAGGTACCTCAGCACAATAGGACAACATGTGAAAACTCATAGTCTACATCATATTGAACAGAGCAAAGATAAATTAATCTCTATTAGGGTGAGGAACAGTACAAGGATATCCACTGTAGTCAATCTAATTAGTGTAGTATTGAAGCTCCTGGCCAGGGATGGGTGCTGTGGCATGGCACTATAACCCCAGTGACTTGGGAAGCTGACACAAGAGTCATCGTGAGTTCAAGGCAAGAAGTAGATTTTTCTCTCAAAATAAAATTCAAAAAGGGCTAAGGATACCCAAGAGTGGTGGTACATGCCGGAAATCCCAGAAATTTGGGAGGCAGAGACAGGTCGATCATAAGCCAGAGACCTGGGGCAGCCCACATAACATGGCAATATCCTATCTTAAAAAGTTTTTATACGTGAAAAAATGGACTGGTGGTACAACTCAATGGAAGAGTGCTTATAAAGGATGCATGAGGCCATGGGTTCAATCCCCCAGTACCACAACTACAACCACAAGAAAAACAAGAAAACAACCAAGAAAGGTGGTACAGCTCAGTGGTACAGCACTTGCTAGCATGCACAAGACCCTAGGTTCAACCTCCCTAGTATAGAATATAGGAAGAAAGAAAGAATGAAAGAATGAAAGAAGGAAAAAATTAATCTTAGACATAGCAATAAGACAAGGGAAGTAAATAAGGAATTATGTACAAAGTAAATGCCTGCAGCCATACCACTGTGGCATCCAATCCAAGCAGATATTACAAGCTAAGCAGAGTCAGCCAGCAGCTGTACCAGTGTGGCTTCTGATCCCACCTGATCTCAGAAGCTAAGCAGGGTTGGGCCTGATTAGTATTTGGATGGGAGACCCTAGGAACACCAGGTGCTGTAGGCTTGGGAGGCGGACCCGCCAACCCACTCCCAAAATACAATCCACCACTGAAAATGCTACTAATAGCAGAGAATCACTGACAATAGTGTTTCATCTGTTGTATGTGGGGTTGCTAAGAGTCCAGACACTACTTGATGGCATCAGAAAACAACAATATCACTTAATGATTTCCAAACATTTTGTTCTATTCAGTAGATTATGTTTTCAATTTCTTGATGTTATGTTTTGATGCCTAATTGTTCTCAATCTTTATGAAATACAATTTATGTGTTATTTTCCTTTTGTTATCTAAGCTTTTTGGTGCTATGTTCATGAAATCATTGCCAAATCCAATGCCATCAACAGAGTTATGGTTGTAGACATTAAATTTTTCTCCTTTATTCATTTTTAGTTGATACCTTATGAAGCTTAAAGTAATGACACAAATCCATTATTTTGCATGTGGATATTTAGGATCCTTTTTGAGGTGACTGCTCTTTATCCACTATTTGTCTAAGCATCCTGTTTAAATCAACTAACCATATATGTGAACTTTTTTTTTCAGTTCTCTCTTCTAACTCATAGTCTATACTTATATTAGTACCACACAGTTTTAATCACTATAGTTTTGAAGTAAGTTTTAAAGTTGTAAACTGTGGGTCCTCTCTATATATCCTTTATTTCAAGATAGTTTTGATTAAATGAGGTTCCTTACAATTCCATATGAATTTGACAATGTATGTTAGCAAGCTTTTAAATGCTGTGACAAAATACCATGGAAAATGAGCTGAAAGGAGAAGAGTGATTTTGGCTCACAATTTCAGACATTTCACTCTGTGGTCAACTAGTTCCATTGGTTTTAGACCAGTGACAAGGCAGAAAAATAATGGAGGGAGGGCATGGTGAGGGATGCTGCCAGGAAGTGGGGGGGGGGACAAAATATCCAGGGACAAAATATCACCTTCATTCACTGTTGGGCCCCTATGAGCTACCTCCTCCAGTAAGGCCCTGCTCAGCTATGGAGTCATCGATGCATTAAGACATTGATGAAGTTAGCAAACTCAAGTTCTAATCACTTCTCAATAATGCCACCAGGTGGGGACCAAACTTTCAACACAAGAGCCTTTTGGGGGGACAATTCATATCTAAACCATAATAATGGGCTTTTCCATTTCAGTGAAGAAGGCTCTTTTGATAGGCATTGAGCCAAATCTAGAGATAATTTTGTATAGTATTAATATTTTTACATTGCTAAGTCTATATCCATGAATACTGGATGACTTTCCATTTTATTTGTTGTTTGGTGCCTTTGAGTTGGGTCCCACTCATGGTGACCCTCACAGGGTTTTCAATGGCTGATTGTTTCTGGATTGTTTTCTGCAGTGGACTACCACATCCTTTTCCCATTTCCATTTATTTACATCTTATGTAATTATTCTCTCCAGTGTTTCAGTGTGGAGGTTTTTATATCTCTTTGGATGATTCTCTTATTTGATTCTCAAATGTCATCAATCATGGAGTTGGCATTATAATTTTCTTTTAGATTATTTATTGCTATATTACAAAAAAATGTTCTTCAGTGTTGGTATTATACCCTGCAGTTTTACTGAATTTGTTGATTATTTCTGGTTGTCTATTAAAGAATTATTTGTACGCATGTCATCCACAAATAGGCATAGTATTACCTCTCCCTTTGAACACTAGATACGTCTTACTACTTTTGTTTTTCAATATAGCTAGCTTGAACTTCTAGTACAGTGGTGAATAGCAGCAATGAAAATGAGTATTTGTTTTGTTTTGTTTTGTACTACTGAGGGGTTGAACCCAGGACCTCACACATGCTTTTTCAAGCTTTCTACCAGGGAGCCACTCTCAGCCCATTTTTTACTTTTTTTAATTTTGAGACAAGATTTCATCAGTTATGCAGGCTTCCCCTGGCCACAAACTTCTGATCCTCCTTCCTTAGCCTTCTGAGTTACTGGGATTTCAGGTATGTGTTAAAATGTGTGTCCTTGTTTTGTTCTTGATCTTAGAAGGGATCTTTTAGTCTTCACAACTGACTATAGTGTTAACTGAATTTTACTTTGCATCTTGATATAAATTCTGCTTGATCATTTTAAATAATATTTTTTGTGGTATTTGGGGTTCTCATATACTTTGCAAGTGCTCTACCACTGCCTTGCATGATCAAACCACTTGTTATGCTTTATTTTTAATCTTGAGACAAGGTCTTGCTAAGTCATGAAGGTTGCTTCTCTCCTCATACCTGAGATCCTCCTGCCTCTGACTCCAGATTTACCAGGTGTGAACCGGACATCCAGCATCAACAATCTTTTTCACATGCTGTTGTTTCTGATATTAAGTTGAAGATTTTACTGGTTTGTAGTTTTCTTCTCTCTCTTTTCTTATTTCTTTCTTTTGTGTTTGTATGTGAGGTGTTTTACTTGGGTTTGTGGATTTACTGGCATAATGCTATCATCATGGAATGAGTTATAGATTGCTTACTTCTCTTCATATTTTTTTAAGTATCCAAACACTTGTTAGAAGAAAACAGAGGAAATGCTTGCTTGCTTGCTTGCTTGCTTCCTTCCTTCCTTCCTTCCTTCCTTCCTTCCTTCCTTCCTTCCTTTCTTTCTTTCTTTCCTGTACTTGGGGGTTAAACCCAAGGGCTCACACATTCTTTGTAAGTGCTCTACCACTGGGTTGCACCTTCAGCCCATTTTTCCTATTTCTATTTTGAGACAGGGTCTCAGTCAGTTATGCATGCTGCCTACGGGCTCAAGCTTGTAGTCTTCCTGCCTCAGCTTTCTGCGTTGATAGGATTATAGGCATGTACGTCATGCCTGGCTCAAGAAGAGATTTTTGATGTTGGCCTTGGCAAGAATTTCTTGCTGTGATCCAAGAAGGATGAACACCACACAAATATAGACAATGAAACTTCATCAACCTGAAAAGCTTCCACACTGCCAAGGAAATACTGTCAGGACTTTTCTGAGCCTTTCTTCCCCTGAATGTGTG
Organism: Pedetes capensis; assembly: GCA_007922755.1. Lineage (NCBI taxonomy): Eukaryota > Metazoa > Chordata > Mammalia > Rodentia > Pedetidae > Pedetes > Pedetes capensis. The sequence goes on from VMDO01006780.1 coordinate 29,453, forward strand.
CTCACAGAGATGTTCACAGCTTTTAAAATTTCATAGTGTATGTGATTATTTTTGAATGTTCAAAAGAAGAAAGTATTATTCATTTAGATTCCCTGGAAGCTGCTTCAGCCAGGAGACATTGAAACAATTGAGTTTGCACTTATTCCTCTTTCAACAGCAGCTTTGGAACACAAAATCCCAGTATTTGACATGGTCTTACTGGCTCACCCTGGCTCCTGCAAGCTTCACGTGAAATATGGGTTGTGGATGGGCAGATGCCTGACTAAAGACTGAAAAGAGGATGATGGCAATTACTAGTAAGCTGGGGGCTGAAATCTGCTGATATAAAGAGTAAGGTACTAGTAAAACTTGTACCTCGAAGGTGTAAGCTTTCAAATAGACTCCAGAATTTCCAAAGAATAATTTCAGAGATTCTGCCAGCTCAGTGATTGTCTAGGTGGAGACATACATTCCTGGCACTGCTTATTCTGTTCTCTTCTGCAGTTTTCCTCCCTTGTACCACTCCTTTTTATGGAACTGATCCATTTTAATAAATTCCTTCACTCACCAACTTTGCTTTATCCCTTTTGATTTTTCCATGTGTGAACATATTGCTAAATGTGGCCTGTTAATATTTTACCCTGATTTTGAAATGAGAAGCAAGAGTTACATATCTAATATGTGAATCTCAGTACTAGGAGGAGAGGATATGGCAAACTGGACTGTGACGTGGATGAGGGCATGAATCAGAAAGTATGAACTACAACAGCTAGAATAAGAGTCCTTGAAGCCGTCACGTCAGTTCGTAGGGAATGCCATCCTAATTCCTCTGGTTTTCTTCTCGTCTCCTAGAGAATAAATTCTCTCTTCCCCTTTTCCCAACAATACAGAATTAATTTTAGTTTCATGCAACATACTATTTATGGAATTGAATCCATTTCTCATATCTACACACTGCACAGACCCAAATCGACAGCACCTAACAACACTACCACACACTGGCAGCACTGTATTTTAAGTTACCACAGTTTCTAATTTAAATGACTGACATTCAGAGTAACTATATTACTTAACATAAAAATATTCACATAGTTCTAAAACCTCAAGCAAATTCGGCTATAAAATACATTATGTAAAATATTTTATTTAAATTAGAGTTAAAAATAGATGGCTTATATGAGACTCAGTGTTTAGAAATAACTGATGGAAGAAATTGAGAGTAACAACATACTAATAGGTTCAGAGCGCTTAAAATTAATATGTATCACAATATGATTTGTGCTTGTGTAACATTTCAGATCCTGACAATACCATTAAAACCATAATTTTAATATTTTCAGGATTAAATAGCTATGCACTGTCTCAAATTCTTTGTTAAGGTTATGGTTTATTATATTTTTATATTAGGAAAAAAATAAAACCATTTACTTTTTAGAGCACCACTCAAACACTACTTAGTATGTAATTTTTGGTTTCGTCTTAATTGTTACCATTATACACTCTATTGGAATCAGTCTTTTTTCATTTTCAGTTGTGGCTCATTTGCATCAACTGTTGATTCTGATTTATGGAGAAACATAAAAAAAGAAATGTAATAACAGCTGGCACCATGTGTCATGACTGGAATCCCAGTGACTCAGGAGGTGGAGGAAGGAGGATCTTAAGTTCAAAGCCAAGCGGAGCCTGTGTAATTTAAAGAGAACCCATCTCAAGTTAAAAAATATAAAAAATGGACTAGGGGTGCAGCCCAGAGGTAGAAAACTTGGAAAGTATGAGTGAGCTCCTGGATTCAGCCCCTAAGTAGCAAAAAAAAGAAATATAATAGCAATTATATTTTTCAATAATTGTAGCAAAGAATACCCCTTGCAAGAGACATCACAAGGATACTTATGTGGGAACCATTAAAATTTGTTGTTGTTGTTGTTGTTGTTGTTAGGTGCCATTGAGTAATGTCTGATTCATAGGGACCCTCATAGGGTTTTCAATGGCTGACTGTTTTGGGATTGCCTTGGGAGTGGACTGCCACATCCTTCTCCCACTTTTGCCATGCTGGGAATCAAATTTGGGACCTTAGAGACTACAGAGCAGCAGTCTACCAACTGAGCTAAATCCCAGCCCACATTAAAATATAGCACAGTAGTGTATCATAATTTTCTAATTATCATTTTTCTTCATTTTTAATCACATACATATCACTAAACACATTATGGGAAATCTTTCTAAAGTTACTTATACTGAATAACAACCATAGGTCATTAGACTATAGTTCCTTTTCCAAAGGATGCTAAAAAGGCCTTTCTTTAATGGTAAACAGCTTTTACTAACTTCCTGGGATTCCAGAAATGCTAATCAGCAGTTCTAGTCTGCAGCACATTTATTACGCAGTGACATGCTGAAGACAGCCAGTTACAAATAGAACTGCCTCTTGAAAAATGCTGCTCCAGTGTTTTATAATAAAGTGCACCAATTAGATGCATTCATTAGGACAAACTGCTTGTCTTTTCCCATATTAGAGCTTTAAAGAAACACAATATGTTTTATAGTCCATCCTTCTGTGAATTATTATTAATTGAATGGACCATATTACAAAGTTTTAACCTGATAACTGTAATTATAATGAAAATTATTTCATTAGTGATAGGTCTACAAATGCCTCTATGGCTTTTTAATACAAGATCCATAACATACAACAGATTTCTTCCTTTTAGGTAAGGTTTCTATATATTTAAGGGATATTGTTGCAATAAACCATTTTAGAATCATTTAGAGTTCTCTTCCTACTCCATTCTAATTCCGTTTGAAATAAATATTCATAAGCTTACATATATATTTGCTTTTCTATATTGCTTATAGACTTACCTTCCACACCTAAGATTATATTTTGATACAAATAAAGTACTGTGTGTAAGAATTCCAAAAGTAAAAAATGCAATTATATATGTGTAGTATAGACAAGAATCTGTCCCTTTTAGGGTGGAATGGAATAGGATTATTATACAACACTGAGAGTAGAATAGAGTAAGATGGATTGGGCTGCTTTTCTTGATGGCAAGAACATTATTTCTCAGGTTTTCTACTTATACACAAATACACGCAGTAGCTGGCAATACCCAATTCCTCTCTAGAATGGATAGAATTTGCATTAGGTCTCTGACCTGAATTATAACTATTTTGCCATCTCTTTGAATGCAGGAGCACTAGAGATGATAATACTCTTGGCCACTCACTTTTATCTATGTATAATTTATACAGTTTATGTTCCTATGCATTACTGGAAAATGGAAACATTCAGCTCCCATAAAGTTTTTGGACTGACCTCAAACTGGAAGAAGGCAATAAAAAGAAAGCATGCTAGTTAATAAAAAAGAGTGATACAATAATTCCTAAATGTTCTCCAGAAAATATGCCATCTGAGTGTTCAGAGGGAAAAAAAGAACTGCTTTTTAAAATATTATGTTGTTGTTGTTGTTGTTAGATGCCGTCGAGTCAGTATCCGACTCATAGCGACCCTCATAGGGTTTTCAATGGCAGACTGTTTTGGGATTGCCTTGGGAGCGGATTGCCAGGTCCTTCTCCCATTTTTGCGGTGCTGGGAATTGAACTCAGGACCTCAGAGACTGCAGCACAGCACTCTACTAACTGAGCTAAATCCCAGTCCCTTAAAATATTATAGTAGTTTCTATTTGTTTCACTCAAGCCTAAACTTTTTAGCCACTACCATTAGTTAACGCAGAATGTTTAATAAAGCCCATTATCACTCTCATTACCATAGAAAAAGTAATTTCAGTCCCGTCTGCTCTAACATTTTTAATTATCTCACACACACACACACACACAACCACACACACACACACACACACACACACACACACAACATTAACCCACAAGATTTGTATTGCAGGTATATCACATTGCCTGTGGCATGGAATCTAATATTAGAATACATGTATTGATCAATTCATATGTCTGCCAAACATCAAAGTCTGGCATAGGCAAATAGTAAAAAAATGCATATATAAAACAAGTATACATTTTGTGAACTAAACCTTATCCTTAACATTTGAAATGCATTCAGGATTTTTTAACTTTCTCTCATGATAATCTAGGTTATTTGATGTGGCTGCTTTAGTCATAAGCCAGTACATTGATTTTATGATCCACCCAATGTCTAGAACTGCAGTTTGACAAACATTGCATTAGACAATACCATCATATGATTAAAAAATATGTATTTATAATACATCTCTTTCTCAAGGTCAAAGTGAGACTTTGTTCATGTGTACTATTTCTTCTGTCATCATCCATGCACAAAGCAGTTTTGGGGTATTCTAGAAAAACTTCTTGGGAACCATTTAGACAGCATGTGAGCTTCTATTGTACTTATCTCCATCAGGCAGCGTATAATGATATATTTTCCTAAGGCTGTCTTACCTTATGGTGTGTCAGTGCCAGCTAAGTAATTTGAGTGAAGAAGTTATCAAAATCATGCGTTATTTTAACTGGAGAGTCTTATTTTTATGTTTCCAGGAATTCTCATGTGTGGTTAAGTGTGAATGAAACTATATTTTAACACCCAGCAAAACTTAAATCTTAGAAAATTAAAGACCTTTTCACTCTTTTAATATGTCCAATATTATGTGAGTTGTGTGTTTTGTTGTTGTTTGGGTTGTTTGTTTCTTTTTTGAGATATGGTCTTCCTATGTATCCCATGTTGGTCTCAAATTGCAGATCCTCCAGTGCTGTGGAGTGCCGGGAATACACACATACACTACCATACCTGTCATACTGTGTATTTCTTTAGAAAAACCTACATATTTAAGAGACATTAGGAGCAGTAATAGGAATAATTTCTTATTTGACATTTATTTTCTCATAGTACAAAATCTGATGTTATTCTAAATTCTATAAAATCCAAAAATATTTCATTTAAGCACTTATACTGAATTTTATCACACAATGCTTTTTATTTTTAAAAGTTTGTTAATTCCCAAGATAAATATTTCTTTTCCTTCATAGTGTGAAATGGAGTTATACATGCACAAAATTATGATGACAAATAACATAATAGTGATTAATGAGCCATTAATTATCCATATATTTGAGCATCTTGAAGAGAAATGTTGAAAGTAAAACCAAGACATAATTGCTGTCACTTTGAATAATGGTGCCCCAAGTAGAGACTCAAACAACATCTCAATAGCCACTTATTTTAAATATCTTTAGCTTTACTCTTAGTGACATAACACCCTTTCCTAGACTATCTGTAGAAACCCCAGTTAAATTTTACATTACTCTTATATGATTTCTTAACATTGCCTAATATAATTCTAATTAAAATTATCACTATTCTTCAAGGGCATATCATTCTTAATCATTGATATGCAAAGAACTCAGAAAATTCTGTCCTCTTATATGAAATGCTTAAGTGATAAGATCAGAAGAAGGATTCTACTAGGGAATTTAGACTGTCATGAAAATTACAATGGATTCAACATGCTAAAGTAATTTGGAATCTGTTTTCATCTGATACTCATTTGGAAGCCAGAGAATAAATTATCTCATATTCTGTCTGGTGTAAGAGAAGCAAGTGTTCTGAGTCTACTTAATAGGATGGCAGTTCAACAATTGGTCCAAAGTGAATTGACCTTCAAAGGAGAAGAGTGTTGGGAAAAGGGAAGTGAACATAGTTCATAACTAACAAAGAAAACACATAGCAGGAAAGATAAGAAAGTAAGGTCTTTTATAGAGACTGAATTCCTAAATTTTATGCCAGGGAAAAAGCAGAAGACAATTATTTCTTATAAGGATCAAATCAGACTTCAATACTGAGAAGTGGGAGTCCAGAGCAGATAAATAAGGAAATATATGAAAGCACGAAGAAACTATGGCTTAACAAAGAAGAGATATATGGGCTGGCTCAAATAGAAACTATTCACTTAGTGGCAGTGGTGCTATAATGAAGAAAGAATTAGTAATTTATATTATAAGAATTGAGTATCATGAATAATTTTTCTTATAAAAATGAACTTATTTGATTGACAATACATTGGAAATTATCCCCATGCTTGTGAGAGGGTTCAGTAACTTTTTACAAGTTTGGTCCACATATTACTACCATAGGGCCTTCTCAAAGCTTCCTTTCTGTCATTGTGGATAGATGGATCTCCAGACTAGCTGTGTCCTTTTCCACTGCTACAATTTTTGTTTAAACTTCAGATGTCCAGAGAGAGTAGACTTGCAAAGACCCACTGCTTTCTGCAAATTTTTTATTTTCATATAATAGATTTAGGATTAGGTCAAATGGATTAGACCAAATAGAAATGATTTATAAAAGTTATTTACATTGTGATGGTTGTGATGGAAACTTAAGCCCCATTGAGAGATATTCAGAGATAGAACAACTCAGGACATTTAAGAGGTGATTAGGTCATGAGGACTCTTCCTTCATAAATGAATTAATCAATTTGTGATTTAATGGATAAATGGCTTAATAGGTTATCTTTGCTTTCTCCCTTTATTGGTAAATGTTAGTGGAGTCCAGAGTAATACAGCATTGGTTTTTTCCATTATGCTACTATTACATCAATTTTGGTTATACTGTTATCAACTTACAATGTTTATGGAACTTTTTGACTAATATGTAGTAGAACTCATATGCATATTTGGGTTATATCCCCCTATTTGTCCCATGTGCTCATGAAGTTGCATCATCTACATTGAGATTATCCTTTTCCCCTTTATCCCTCTACATTGATTCTCCTCCCCAGCCCACCTTCTGCAATCTTCACTTCCCTTTGCAAGTTCCCTCCCTCCTTTCTACTCTTTATTTTGTCTCTTGTTCATTAAGTCTAGCTGTGCATTTTTATATATCAATTTCTGTATAAGGTTTTTTTTTCCATCAAGTAAGTTTCAGCTCCCACATGAGAATATATGGTATTTCTCTTTTTAAACTTGTGTTCATTTGCTTAAGATGATATTCTCCAGTTTCATCCATTTTGCTGCAAAAGACATAACTTCATTTTTTATCGCTGAGTAGTATTTCATTATATATGTACCATGATTTCTTTACCCATTCTTCTGTTGATGGGCACCTTGGTTTGTTTCATGTCTTTGCTATTGTAAAGAGTGCTGCATTGAACATGGAGATGCAGGTGTCTCTGTGGTATGAGGACTTATCTCCCTTTGGGTATAGTCTCCCCATAGTGATATAGCTGGATCATGTGGAATTTCTAATTTTAGTTCCCTCAGGTATCTCTGATTGGCGGGTTATCTTGAAAGTGGATCCGTTATAAAAGCCAGATCAGTTCTTTTCCTTTGATATGCTCCATTCACCAGTTGAGGCTTAAGCCATCTTTGGACTCTGGAGAGTCCCTGCCTGTGAAATGCCATCACCAGATGTGTCCCCATAAACTTGGACATCTCAGCCTCCATAACAATGTGATTAATAAAACTTTATTCTTTATAAATATTCTCATTTGTGGTATTCAGTTATAGCAATAGACAATGAGTGAAGACCAACTCCAGTGACACATGCACCTCAATGATTGACACACTTACAGGTCAGTTGGCTTGAAAAGGCCTTTATTATATATACTCTTAAAAACATACCTCATTCAAGTTTGTTTCTGTCTATATTTTATAGGGTTTAAATGTGACACTCAGAAAATACAAAACAATGATATTGATGACATGAGAAATACCTTTAATATTTGTTAGAAATCCTTTGCCTTCCATTGTAAAACCCAGGTCTTAATAAAAATCCTTAGGAGTGTTTGTGTAGTCAGAATAATTCCCTTGTATATATATAGTCTGTCTCTTCAAATAATCTTCTTCAATATTGTTTTTTTTTAAAAAATATGAACTGGATCATGTCTTCATTATCCTAAGTATTATGTGCACACTGCCTTGTGATTCCCTACAGAATGAAGTTATACAACTGTATTCATAAATTACCTCAACTATCTCAGAGTCTAATCTGTTGAAATGGCCACATCCTATACCTTGGTCACCCTAACTTGCTCAACATTTCCCAAACACTCCGTATTCAATCATGTCTTTGTGACTCTGCACAGGTTCTTGAATTTTCCTGAACTGTTTTCCTTATTTTCTTTCAAAGAAATTGCTTTCTATCCTTCAAGCTAATTTCTACGTGAAGCTTAATTATTGTTGTCTAGTAATTACTGATAACACCTGTTTTCTTTCATTACATTATTCAAGTCAAGAAATGTGCTTAGTTCATTTCTATATGGTTATGTATATTAGGACATTCAATAAGTGTTGGTTGACTCAAACTTTTGAACTAACTAAAGTTTCACTGCCTGTTTTATCCCAAATGCATTAACATTTTAATTTTGTTTAGAAATCCAAGGTATGGGCATGATGGTAATCAATATGTTATCCCAAACATTCAAGCCAATCAATAAGTAAAAACCACAGCCCTTTGAATTATCTACACACTGAAGGTAAAACTAGTTTTATTGCCCTCATTTTATTTGTGAGTGTTTTTCTGATTCCTCTTAGTTAGAAAATAGACGCAGCTCCAAACATTCATTTCAAAGTCTTCTACTGGGAAGAATAGATCACTTTGGGTCTAAAACCACATTAGTTTGTTTATCTCAGTAGCATTCTGGCATCTGTTTGAAGAGGATGCTGTCAGTATTGACTATATCAGATTTGAGTTGGATTTTTAATTGATCCTTTAGTCAATTGCAAGCTAACTTCAAGTCTTAAGTTTTTACTCAGATTCATTATAGTTCCTTAGGGCATAAGAAAAAGGTACACACTACTTCCCATATTTCATCAAATCTTTACTACATGCTTGTTATTTTACATACTGATCGATTTGTTAAATCTATATATTGTCTATTGGTAATAACAACAGTCATCACTTATTGATAGGAGAATGAAAATTATGAGGAAGATTCATGTAGACTGTACTGTTTAAAAAATAACCAGCCACCCACGAAAGTTATGACTCACCTGTATAAGCATGTTTTTACACTCACATGGGTAAGCTCATATGTTACAAAGATTTACAAGGATTATTTTTCATGTTATATACGTATTTGGAATTAGAATTTTTAAATGAATTGATGTCTTTATCATTTACTCTAAACTTTCATTCTGGATAATTTAAATTCATGCTAACTACTTCCATGCCAATTCTTTTGAGTTATATAAAAACCCATATAATCTAGTATTTTTTTAAAATTATGTATAAAATGTCATGCACATTATTATAATTTACATAGAATATTATATATATATATATATTTAAATTATACATACAAATAGTTCTATATATAGAAATATACACTCATCTTTTAAATTTATGTTGTGGTTAATTACATAAATTCCTGCAACCTTAACACTGTGGTGTCAAATCCTGTTAGATCTCAGAAGCTAAGCATGTTGGGGACTGGTTAGTACTTGGATGGGAGACCACCTGAAAACACTAGGTGCTGTAGGCTTGGGAGAAGGACCCAGCAACCCACTCCCAAAAAACAATTAGCCATTAAAAGTTCCATGAATAACAGAGAAGGACTAACAACAGTGTTTCACCTGTTGTACATAAGGTTGCTATGAATCAGACAAGAAAGTTGATGGCATCTAACAACAACAATTACAGAGATACAAGTGAAAATATGTCTTGACTCTTTATAAATACTCTGGTAATTTGTTTTATTTTATTATTTCCTAATCTGATAACAAATTTACTTTTATGCTAAATTCATCCTTTCAACTCCGAAATCATCACTGTATATTTACATATCATTACATGATATATGTAAATTCATATCAAATTAAACTTTATCTCTTAATCATCTGAGTGGATGATCATGACTTTCAGTAAAAGGGCAAATACAAAAAGAGGAACAACATGAGGCTACATATAAAGAGTTATTAACTATTTATGTTTATAAATGTAGATCTTGCCTGTTTGAGGTAGAAATAAAAGGATGGTTCTAAGAAAAGTTATATACATGTCATCGCCCCTATAACTCAAGAGATGTCCTTTTGTTTTCCTTTTGCAATTTTTGGAGATAGATTGGAGCATGTGTAAAGTCTTATTAAAATCAATCAGTAGAAAGATGAAATTGAGATACAGAGAAAAAGAATTGATAAACTGAGGGGCGGGCGGGCTGGCTTTCTTTCTTTCTTTCTTTCTTTCTTTCTTTCTTTCTTACTTTCTTTCTTTTTTTTTTTCAGTACTGGGAGGCTGTAACCAGGGCCTTGCATATGATGGGTACGTTCTCTACCTTTACACTGCACCTCCAGCTCTTTTTTTATTTCTTATTTTTCAGATAGGATCTGATCAAATTTACGATCCTCCTGCATCAGCCTCCTGAGTCCTGGAATTACAGGTTTACAAGTGTGCATACATATCAAAAGTGAAGTTCTTGAGAAAGAAGTAAAGATAAAAATTGTAATCTAGTAGAAAAAAATCATCCCCAAAAGGAGCAGAATAATATTATACATTTTAGTAAATTAAAAATAATAATTGTGCTGGTGCAAGGAAGTCACTAGGTTTAGAGGCAGAATTTGAGGAGATTTCTGTGTCACTGTTCACAATTCCTTTTTGCAGTAAAGAATAGAGCTATTTCCTGACATGAGAATTCAGGTAAATATGAGTAATATTTTGAAACAATGTTGTTGTTTTTGTTAGGTTACCTTGAGTCAAGTCAGACTCATAGGGACCTTGATAGGGGTCTCAATGGCTGACAGTTTTTCAGGATTGTGTGGGGAGTGGCTTACTACCATGCCCTTGTCCTGTGAAACAATAAGAGATAATAAAAAATTAATAAAATGAAGATAAAAATAAAAATAAAAACAGAAGGACAGAAGGGAAAGAACGTGGTGGATAAAGGGGAAATCAGGCATAGAGGGATAGTGTGGTAGGAGGCAGAAGAAAAGGAAAGGAGGTGGGTAGGATAAGCATAGCATCCAGGCTCCCATGCTGTATTAAGGATCTATTGAATTTAGAGAGCATGACTTTATAATGGAAACTACCTGTATAGATGTTAATTTTCTCTAACAAGCTAGACTTTTCTCCCAATAATAAATATTTTTATTAAAGGTTGAGTGTTTTTTGGATGAACATGCTATATGAATAATGTGATAAGGTAATTAGGTTCATCACATCTGAAGTGGTAGCCTGTGAACTAGGTGCTGAGCATCGAAAAATATAGAGAAGAGAAAAACATAGAAAATAAAGTGCAGGGGTCAAGAGAATGGGCATGCTAAAGTGGTCACATGTTACATTATTGTTTAGTGGTGTGATGACATGTGGATACACTTGTATCTAGAATGTTATAATCAGCATGTTTACTCTGCTATGTAAAAATTCCATGCTAATTTTGAAACACTGAAATAAATCTACTTACTTCTATTGTAGTTTGTTGTTAGGTGTCACAGAGCTGAATTCATGCATAGCCACCCTATGTACAACAGAATGGATCACTACCAACATTGCACCATGCACATGATCTTTTTACGTCTGAGTCTGTTGTGGCAGACACTGTGTTACTTCTCCCGTTGAGTCAAGCCACATCAGCAAAAGCAGGTCCCAGGGGCTCTGCTCCTTTCCCATCATTAAGGTCTACTCCACTAGGAGGAGACAACTCTCCCCCAGTCATTTCTTTCATGTCTTCCAGGCTGGGGGAGGGTTCAATTTCCAGTACTATATTTGACAGGGTTTCTCTGATGTTCATAGGGTTTTCAGTGGCTAATTGTTACAGGAGGAGCCTGCCAGGTCCTTCTACCTAGTCTGTGTTAGTCTGAAGCTCAGCTGAAACCTGTCCAACATAGGTGGACCTGCTGGTATCTGAAATGCAGTGACATAGCTTTCAGCATCATACTAATAAGCAAACCCCCAGAGTATGACAAACTGACAGACACACAGAGGACTATTGGAGTGGTAGTCACTAATTTAGTTTTGTGGATGGATGGAAGTAGGGGCAAGTACAATTACATATGGCTTGTCACATTGCAAATGGAAAGGAAATATGTAATAATGTAGCTTCAGTACTTATAGCTGCATAAATTTTCCTCACTGAATAGTTTATATTCAATTTTTATTTCATTTAATGGCTTTGCAGGTTTTATACATTAATGCATTATAATTTACTTTGTTAACAAGATACACAATAGCATTAAATTTAAAAATTTCTATCTTGAAGTCATGATAATAGGGTTACTATCTATGATCAGTGTATAATACTTGTTTGATGTGTGTGCATATTTATAATAAATTTCCCTTTCATTGCTTTATTATAGGCTGCTCTCTTACTGTGAAGACATTAAGAAGGAAACATTTTCAAAGCTGGGATATGGAAAGCCTGCTAAATGCAATTAAGTAAAATATTCTTCCTTCATCTATCTCTCTTGAAGCTCCTGAAAAAGACACACATGAGCACACACACACACACACACACACACACATACACACACACACACACACACTTGGAAAAACAGTATCTAAAAGGAAAACATTCCATGAAACAAAGAAATAACTATAAAAATTCTAAGCTAAAGGCATACATGCCAAACTCTGAGTTACAGTATATCAAAATACAAAAAGGTGAATAAAAACAAAACACAATAAACAACAAAAATGATAAAGGAACAAGATGTTCAATTTTTTAGTTATTATTATTAGCATGAAAAGTCCATCAAAATCTTTTTTTGATTAGAATGTTATGTCTTAGGATGTTGATCAAATCATGAAATAAGACGTTTGTCTATAGACAAAAGATGTTGAGCAAAAGAAAGAACCACACTTCAATGCAGTTTCTATTATCCTCAGTATGGTATCCTACCGAGATGTTTAAAAATGAAAAATGAAAAGGAAGGCATGCAGAAACACCTAGTGAAAATAATGACCCCGAGATATTATTCAATTTACCTAGGCCAGCACCAAATTTGGAAAGAACAACCTTTGAAAAGACTTTGTATTAAAGTGATAATAGAATAGTTAAGAGAGTACTTGAAACAAGTAGCACAAATCTTTCTGGACACTTTACAGTTTGCTTCCTCTCTTTATCTCTCCTCAATTTCTGTCAGGAAATTTTAAGTCTTTAAATAAAAGTAATATTCTCTAAAATATAATGATATATTAAAATAAAGAATTAATGTCAATGTAACATTATTCAAAGAAAATAATAACTGCAATAAATAATCAAATTATGGATTGCATATTTCTAAGCAAAACGATAGAAAAAATAACAGCAATGGCTCAAAGATAGGATTTTCTTTACAAGATAAAAACTACAATTTAACAGATCTAGTAAGAAGTAAGAGAGATTAACAAAAGTGTGTAGGATATATATTAATATAACATTGCTGTTGTTAGGTGCCATTGAGTCAGATCCAACTCATAGAGACCCTCATAGGGTATTCAATGTCTAGTAGTTTTTGGAATGCTTTGGGAGTAGGTTGCCATGTCCTTCACCCAATTAATATAACATTAAAAGAAAAAAATTGAGATGCTTATTAGAAGCCTAGCCAAGGATTCAGAAAATGGTAAAAGATACAAAATAAATACAAATTAAATCACAGAACTACAAGAAAAGTAAGGGAGTTTCAGTGTGCATAAACATAAAGGTCTTAAGAGAACAATGGAAAAGTTTATCAGAAAAAATATTTTGATAAAAAGGTGTAGACCTTACATTAAAAAAGATGTCTTTAAATTGATATGGGAAACAGTATTAAACTCTTATTATTTAATTTTAATGTTATAAAGAACAACTGAAATAAATATGCAGAGAATTATGTTACCCACAAAGGGATGGAGAGTGTTATTAATCAGACCTCATATTTCTCCACAGTAATATTAAATAGTAGAATTCAAATGAATACTCTCTGTAATATCGTGAGGGAAACAATATCCTAAGAATTTTATCTCAATCCAAATTCTGCTTCATATAAAGAGAGCATGCAAGATTAAAAGGATTCATTTTACAAATATAGATCCTCTGCAATTTATGACAATGCTGCTTCCTAATAAACCCATCTTTGTTAGTTAGCATTTTGATCACTGGGACAAAACACCTGACATAAATAATCTAAGGGCAGAAGGATTTAATTTATTGTAGTTTACAGTTTTAGATGTTTCAGTCCATAATCCCTGGCTCTGTTAATTCTGGGCTGTGGTGAGGAAGAACGATAGGACCAAATTGCAGAGGCTTCTCAGCTCATGGTGGGAAGAAAGTAGAGTGAATGGGACAGACCAGCAAGTGTAGCCCTCAGAGGAACACCACCAATGACCTACTTCCTCTAAACCCAATCCCCTAAAACTTTCAATAACTTTCTAAATAGGGCCCTTAGCCAGGAACCCAGCATTTAATACATGAGCCTGTAGGGGACATTTCATACTTAAACCATAACATCATCATAAATTGAAAATAGTAAGCTGAAAATGTACTTAATACACAAACCTATCAAAACTCATAGCTTAGCAACAAAGTACACAGCAGGATATCAACTGTTTATAAACATGCTAGTGTGGTAACTTAGGCATGTGACTGCAGCTGCTAAGCAGTATAAAAGAATATCATACTGCATATTACTAACCTGGGAAAAGATCAAAATTTAAAATTTAATGTATTTTCACTGATTTTACACCATTACAAGATCAAAAAATCATTAAGTAGAACCATTATACATTGAGTGCTGAAGTTATCTAGGGATTTTAAATGTTGTAATAGTTGACATTTTCCCCAAATTTCCTTTAACTTTGAGAAATATTTTTTAGAACGAATACCTTTGAGAGCTTATACTTTGTGGGAATGCAAATAGAAATCATCTTGATTTGAATGCTTGAGTATGATTTTTTAGATATCATACCAAAAGCTAGGTAATAAAGAAAAACAATTGTCACTATGTTAAACTAAAAAGCTTCTACCCAGCACAGGGAACAAACATTAAAATAAAAAGGCAGCTAACAGGTTGGGAGAAAGTACTTGAAAACTGCATATGTGATAATGGGATTAATACCCCAAATATATAGCAACACATAGAATGTAATAGCATAATAAAAATAATAACAATGATCACAACAACAAACTCACTTTAAGATTAGCAAAGGATCTAGGTAAACATTTTTCCAAAGAAGATATATAGTCAACAGATATGTGGAAAAAAGTTTCAATGTCATTAATCATCAGAAAAATGCAAATTAAAACCTCAGTAAGATATTACTTTGTATCTGTTAAAACGGTTACTATATAAAACAATTCATAGCAAGTGTTGGTGAAGGTGTGGAAGAAAGAACGTAATGTATGTGCACCTTTGATAGAAATGTGAATTTTAGAGCTGGTATAGCAAACATTATGGAACTTTCCCCAAAAGTAAATTAAAAACAGAACTACCAAAAATCGCCAGGGACCATAGTGCATGCCTGTTATCCCAGGGACTCAGGAGGCTGAGATAGGATTGGGAGTCCAAGGCCAAAGGAAGCCAGCACAACTTACTGAGATCATGTCAAAAAAAAAAAAGAAAGAAAGAAAGAAAGAAAGAAAGAAAGAAAGAAAGAAAGAAAGAGGAAAAGAAAAGAAAAGAAAAAGAAGAAGAAGGAAAAAAAGGGGAGCAGCTCAGGATACAGCTCAGTGGTAGAACACTTGCTTAGCATACATGAAGCCCTGGGTTCGACCACTCACTACTGCCAGAAAAGGGAAAATAAATGCTACCATATGACCAAAATACCTGTTCTGGGTATACCTGAAAGAAATAAATATAGGCTCCTCATAAAGATTTCTACATCCTCACATTTATTGCAGTATTATTCATGACAGCCATAATATGGGAATGACCTAATGGTCCTTTGATTGATAAATAGATAAACTTTGGTACAGAGATACAATGGAATAGTAGTCACAAGACAAGAAGGAAATATGACAATTTGCCATGACATGGATAAAGCTAGATGACATTATGCCATGCAAAATTAGCTAGATATACAAAGAAAAATATTGCATAATCGCACTTGTACATGGAGTCTAAGAAAAGTCAAATACATAGAAAGAGTAGAGCAGTAGTTTCCAGGAGTAGATAGAACAGAAATTTGAGAGAAAAAGGTCAGAAGATGTAAACTTTCAATTATAAAGGCAGAATAATTCTAGAGATCAAATGTACCACAGAAAGATTGTAGTTAGTAATGTTAGGTTATTATAATACTGCTAAGAAGATTGATTTCTAGGTGCTTTTATTGCACACACAAAGAGGTAACTATGGAATGTGATGTATATGTTAACTTGATTACCCAATCATTTCAATGTGTATATGTACATGAAAACATTATGCTTGTGCTGTAAATATATACTATATTTTTTAAAATAAAGGACGCATATATAAAATGAGAACCAACAAATTAGATAGTTTCTCTCAGTATTAAAAATGTGCCGATAGCCTAAACCATAAGAATTCTTCTGGGTATTTATCAGATAGCAACTCTCATGTAAGTAAATAGTTATATCTGCTCAAGAATCTATATTGTATAACAATTAAAAGTTAAAAAATATTAAGTGATCAAACTTGATAAAGTAAATAAGTTAATATATATATTTTTTGTGTACTGGGTGTTGAACCCAGGGCCTCGAGTTTGCATGCTCTGCAAGTGCTGGACCACTGAGCTGCACCCTCAGTCCATTTTTTTACTTTTTGAGACAAGGTCTCCCTAAGTTACTCAGACTGCCTCTGGACTAGAATTTGTGATCCTCCTGCCTCCGCTTCCCTAACCGCATGTGCCACCGACCCCAGCTAATAAGCTAATAAATTTAGAAAATGAAATATTATGTGCTTTTAAATAATTGAACTTAGACTACCAATACCAATACTGATAAATTAACAAAGCATATGAATGGAAAGCAAGAGTGATAATATGCTAACATGATACTGGCAATGAAAATATTATTTAAAAATTTAACAGTAAAGTAAGATAGTATAACAGCTAAGAACACAGAGAAAATTAGACTTTTTGCATAATTATGTTATTTTGTCTAAAGAAGTACTTTAATATTATTTTAAATTCTATTCTATAATGGAGATACATATATGTATATGTGTATATATACATGCATGCACATGCATACACATACTATACACATTACTTCACTAGGTAACTTTGTGTTACTGTAATAACATACCTGAGAAAATCAAAGCAACAAGAGGAAAGGTTTATTTGGGCTCACGATTTTGAAGGATGCAGACAGAGGTCAGTTAGCCCTGTGTTTTGGAGCCTATTTCACAGCAGTGTAGCATGGTGGGAGCCTATCTTAGAAGAACCTATTCAACGCATGGAAGCTTGGAAGCATAAAAGAGAGAAGAGAAACCAGGGCCTCAATATCAAATTCTAGGGCACACCTCAATGTGACTGGAAGATTTCCAACTAGGTCTCCCCTGTTAAAGGGTCCACCATCTTCTCATAGCATTGTTCAGGCTGAGGTTTAACTCAGTTGGTAGAGAAGTGCTCTGCATTTAAGGACTAGGTTCAATCCTAAACACTGCAAAAACAGAAGGACATGGCAATCCACTTCTGAAGCAATTGTGAGACAATCAGCCGTTGAAAACCCTATGAGGGTTACAAGGAGTAGAACTTTACTGGATGACACCTAACAACTGGGCACTAAATCTTCAACACATGGGCCTTTGAGGGGCATTTATCCAAACTAGAGAAATTACTGTAAATTCTTCCATATACATGTCTAGTCACATTCCTTTATAATTATCATGTATAAAACAATCTGGTCTAAAATATAGCTACATTTATATAATCAGTGGTCCTAATTCACTAATCTGTTGTGTTGTTGTTAGGTGCCGTCGAGTCGAGTCTGAATCATAACAACCCTATGTACAGCAGATCAAAACACTTGCCGATTCTGTGCCAGGCAAACAATCTTATTTATGTTTAAGCTGATTGTCACAGACACTGTGTCAATCCATCTGGTGGAGGGTTTTCCTCTTTTGCGTTGACCTGCCACTCGCCCAAACATGATGTCCTTCTCCAGGGATTGATATCTCCTGACTACATGTCTGAAATATGTAAGACACTGTCTGGCCATTCTTGCTTACAACGAGCACTCTGGATGCACTTCTAGGACAGATCTGTTGGTTCTTTTGGCAGTCCATGGTATATTCAGTAGACATCTCTAGCACCACAATTCAAAAGCATCAATTCTTTTTCTGTCTCTCTTGTTCAATGTCCACCTTTCACAACCATATGATGTGACTGAAAATACCATGACATGAGTCAGACGCACCTTCATCTTCAATGTGACATCTTTGCTTTTCAATACTCTAATAAAGAGATCTTTTGCCACAGCTTTTCCTAGAGCAATGCATCTTTTGATTTCTTGACTGCTGCTTCCACGGATGTTGATTATAGAGCCAAGCCAAGCAAAATCATGGACAACTCCAATCTTTGCACCATTTACTGTGAAGTTGCACACTGACCCAGTGGTAAGGATTTTTGTTTTGTTGATGTTTAGTTGTAACCCATATTGAAGGCTATGATCTTTGGTCTTCATCACTAAATGTTTTAAATCCTCTTCACTTTCAACAAGCAGAGTTGTGTCATCTGCATAATGCAGGTTGTTAATGAGTCTTCCTCCAATCTCGATGCCACGTTCTTCCTCATAAAGTCCAGCTTCTCAGATTATTTGCTCAGCATATAAATTGAAGAGATAGGGTGAAAGTATACAGCCCTGACACACACCTTTCTCAACTTTAAACCACTCAGTGTTTCCTTGTTCTATTTGAACAACCGCCTCCTTGTTCATGTACAGATTTCTCATGAGCACAATTAGGTGTTCTGTTATTCCCATTTTCCGAAGTATTATACATGATTTGTTATGATCCACACAATCAAATGCTTTTGCATAGTCAATAAAACATAGATAGACATCTTTTTGGTATTCTCTGCTTTCAGCTAATATCCACCTGACATCAGCAATGATGTCCCTGGTTCCCCACCCTCTTCTGAATCCTGCTTGATTTTCTGGCAATCCCCTGTCTACATACTGCTGCAGTCGCTTCTGAGTGATCTTTAGTAGAATTTTGCTGGTGTGCGGTATTAATGATATTGTCGGATAGTTTG
>VMDO01006780.1:48621-97086 GCA_007922755.1 Pedetes capensis
CACTTCATCCTTCAACACCATTGATTCCTCTTCATATGCAACCTCTTGGAATGGTTGGTCATCTACCAATTCTTTGTTGTATAATGACTCTGTGTATTCTTACCATCTTCTTTTGATGTTTCCTGCATCATTTAATATTTTCCCTGTAGAATCTTTCACTACTGCTACTTGAGGCTTGAATTTTTTCTTCAGTTCCTTAAGCTTGAGAAACACAGAGCGTGTTCTTCCCTTTTGGTTTTCTGCCTCCAGCTCCTTGCACATGTTATTATAATATTTGTTTTTGTCATCTCGAGCTGCCTTCTGAAATCTTCTGTTTAGTTCCTTAACTTCATCATATCTTCCTTTTGCTTTAGCTGCTTGACATTCAAGGGCAAGGTCCAGTGTCTCTTTTGATATGTAATTTGGTGCTTTCTTTTTTTCTTGTCTTTTAAGAACTTTTTTATCCCTTCTTGAATGATTTCTTTTATGTAGTGCCAAAACTCTTCTGGTCTCCTGTCATTTGTGTCTCATGCATTAAACCTATTTTTGAGGTGGTCTCTGAACTCAGGTGGGATATACTGAAGGTCATGCCGTGGCTCTCATATACTTGTTCTAATTTTCTTCAGCTTCAGTTTGAACTTGCATGTGAGAAGTTGATGGTCGGATCCACAGTCAGCACCTAGTCTTCTTTTGACATTTTGTACAGAGCTTTACCATCGTCTCTTTCCACATATGTAGTCATTTGATTCCTGTATGTTCCATCTGTTGAAGTCCATGTGTATAGTCTCCATTTATGATGTTGAAAAAATGTATTTGCAATGAGAAGGTCATTGGTTTGACAAAATTCTATCATGCGATCTCCAGCTTCGTTTCTGTCTCCAAGACCATATTTTCCAACTACTGAGCCTTCTTGTTTGTTTCCAACCTTTGCATTCCAGTCACCAGTGATTATCAGTATGTCCTGATTGCATGTTTGATCTATTTCAGATTGCTGAAGCTGATAGAATTCTCCCCTTTCTTCATTTGTGGCCTTAGTGGTGGGTGCATAAATTTGAATAATAGTTATATTAATTGGTCTTCCTTGTAGGCGTATGGATATTATCCTATCACTGACAACATTTTATTTCATGACAGATCTTGAAATGTCTTTTTTGATGATGAATGCAACCCCATTTCTCTTTAGTTTACCATTCCCAGCATAGTAGACCATATGATTTTCTGACTTAAAATGGCCTATGATGGTCCATTTGAGCTCACTGATGCCTAGAATGTCAATGTTTATGTGCTCCACTTCTCTTTTAACAATTTCTAATTTTCCTAGATTCATACTATGTACATTCCATGTTCCAAATGTTAATGGATGTTTACAGTTGTTTCTTCTCATTTTGAGTAGTACCACATCAGCACATTGACCACCCTGGGGCTTTACTCCATTTCTGTCATCATGGTAGACTCTACTTGGAGGAGGAAACTCTTCCCCAGTAGTCTTTTGAGTGCCTTCCAACCTGGGAAGCTCATTTTCCGGCACTATATCTGACAGTGTTTCTTTCCTATTCATAGGGTTTTCAATGGGTAGTTGTTTCGGGAGAGGTTCACCACGTCCTACTCCCTAAATTCACTAATCTATACTTAATAATTCTTTGCAGAATTGTGTTGCTTCAACGTAAATAGAAATCTGTATGTAATGGCTAAAAAACACATTACAAAGTATCAATAGGATCTGAGTGTACAACTACATACATAGAAAATATTGAGAGAAAACCCAGGAGCCAGCCATGGTTGTGCACGCTTGTAATCTCAGCGGCTCTGGAGGCTGAGGCAGGAGGATCAAAAGTTCGATAGACCAGAGGAAGTCTATGTAACTTAGCGAAATCCTGTCTCAAAAAAAAAAATTTTAAAAGTGGGCTGAGGGTACAGCTTAGTGGTCCAGCACATGCAGAGCATGCAAACCCGAGGCCCTGGGTTCAACCCACAGTACAAACAACAACAACAACAACAACAACATAAAACCCACAAGTTATAATTATAGGCATTAATAGAAATAGATTTTTAGTTGCACTTTATAATTAACATTAATATAGTAGTGATGCAATATAGAAACTAATGTGTTCTCTGAGCTTTATTAATCATATATTAAATCCTGCAGCACCTACAGCACCTAACAACAAAATAATGTAATTTGTTTTAATCTACAGATTGTGTCTCTACTTCTCAATTGTACTAGTTTATGCTAAGAATGTATTTGTAGTTCCTGTTACCTGATTGGAATCAGTATCAGCACCATTAATATTCTCATGTTATTTGTGGTTGCATGCCATCAAGCGGGGTCCAAGTCATAAGAACCCTATGTATGACAAAAGGAAACACTATTCGACCCTGTGGCCTGTCTGGCTCTATTGTCAGTGCTTCTCTGTTCTTAATAGAGGTTTCAGTAGCTCTTGTTTTGGGAGTGGGCTGTCAGGTTCTTCTCTGAAGCCTATAGAACTGGGTACTCCCAGTGGACTAAACAGACCCAACCCTGCTTAACTTCCAAGATCAGATGAGATGGGCACCACTGGGGGAGGGGAATGGATATAGACAGCATTCTCATAGAAATATAATAAAATATTGAAACCTTTAAACTGGTGATTATGTGTTTATTTATTTATTTAGTGCTACTAGGGAATTGAATTCAGGACATTGCATAGACTTTGCAAGTGCTCTGTCTCTGAGCTGCACCCCAGCCCATTTTTAAGTTTTTATTTGAATCAGTGTCTCACTTAAGTTAGCTAGGCTGCCTTTGGCCTGGAACTTCAGATCCTCCTGTCTCCACCTCCTCAGTTGCTGGGATTACAGATGTATAGCACTATACCTGGCTTAAATTGGTAAATTTTAAAAGACACTTTCATTAAAGAGGCAAATCTCGGCAATTAAAATATAATTTACTAAAATTTAAGACATACTTATATCATACTATATTATGATACTATTTTCTGTGACATGAATAAAGTACAGCTGTAATTTTTTAAGTTAAAATTTGTTTTATGTTTAATAGAAAGTAATCATCTTTAATGGTAAAAGTTCAATAAAAAATTAGGTTGCCAATATCTATATAAATTACTTTTTTTTAACAACACAGATTTGTTTAAATCTATAAGCCTGTGCTACAGCATAAATTCACTTACTCATGGAAGCAAATGTTGAATTGGTATTAAAGCATTGTATATGACCATGTTAATTTAATGTTTTATTGGTAGATAAAGAATGCTATGCTATCAAAATACTTGTGTGTAGGCTGAAATATGGTACAGAAACAACCTAAAATTGCATAATTGACATTTAAATGTGGCTCAAAATCAACATGTCTTTTTTTCTCAGATCTTTTAAAATCAGGATTTTATTTCTTTGGAAGACTCACTAAAATTGTCTACTTTCTGAGATGGCTGTGGTGGTGCACATCTATATTCCCTGCATTGAGGAGGATGAGGCAGGAAGATCTTGACTTTGAGGCTGGGATACATAGTGAGACCCTGTCTCAAAAATGCCAAACTGAAACAGCAAAAATTGTCTATTTGCCTTTCTACTTCACTCCTAATTTCTGAGAAAATTTTTCCATGAAATAGTCAATTGAGTTTCATATCTATGCTCACAGAGTATATCTATCTTTGCCTTTTTTGCCATAAGAAATATTTGTTGGAAACAAAATATCAGTATTAGTGTGAAAGTTGAGCATGGTATCTACAGTTCAACAAATACTTTGTGCACTTTGTAATAAGCAAAATTCACCTTTTCAGAATCTCTGAAATATCAGGTAAAAGCAATGGAGGTAATGGATAAGTCTTTCAGTACATGAAAATAGGACACACTGACATAAAAGAAAAGTAGTTGAAATGTACTGTGATGGGCTTTCAAATCAGAATTTCCAGCCAGGTGTAAGCTATTTCATTCTTTCATTTTCTCTGTATAATCCTGTCTGTCAAACACAATCCTTCATCTCATATTCTACCTAAAGAACTTACTGACAACTTTTGAGTTCATTTTTTTCCCATACTCTCTTCTTTATTTTGCCTGCAGCCATAAAACTGTGGCGACAGATCTCAGAAGCAAAGCAGGGTCAGGCTTGGTTAGTACTTGGATGGGAGACCACCTGGAAACACCAGGTGCTGTAGGCTTGGTTGAAGGACCTGGCAACCCACTTCCAAAACACAATCCACCATTGAAAACCCTATAAATAGCAGAAAAGCACTGACAATAGTGTTTTGTCTGTTGTATGTAGGGCCACTACGAGTCAGATACCAACTCAACAGCACCTAACAACAACAACTTAATTTTATTTCTCAAAAATTTCATACATGTTCACATGTTCAACACTAATGACATTTACTGAAAAATTTCTGAAGCACATAATAGAGATGGTCAAGGTAAATTAGGATGTTTTCAGCCAGAAATATCAAGACTACAGAAAATGTTTCAAAAATAAGTAAATTGTGCCAAACATGATGGCCACACTTGTAATTCCAGTGACTTGGGAGGCAAAAGCAAGAGGATTGCAAGTTCAAGGCCAGAGGCAGCCTGAATAACTCAGTGAGATTTTATCTCAAAATAAACAAGTTTAAAATGGGCTGTGGATGCAGCTCAGTGGTAGAGCACTTGTAAAGTATGTATGAGGCCCTGAGTTCAACCTCAAGTACCACAATAACAAGAGAAAACAAACAGAAAAAGTACATTGCATCAGTTCACATAAGAGGAGGTACTAATGTAGGATAGTTCCAAAATTCTTTAATTCCAAATCATTCTCATGGACAATGCTTTTCTGCCTGTGTTGGTCCACTAGACTGGCTCCCCTCACAGTTTCTAGACAAGCTACAGATGTTCCAGTAGTTTTTCTTTCTTTTCACAGTAAAAGCTTTTCCTCTAGAAATCATCATTTATAGAGACATTGTTTATTGGAGGTAATCGATATTCATCCCTGGAAATATGGGGCAAGAGTTTAGCTCAGTTGATAGAGTGCTTGCTCTGTGAGCTCTGAGGTCCTGGGTTCAATTCCCAGCACCACGAAAAAGGAGGAAGGACCTGGCAGCCCACTCATGAAATAATCTGCCTTTGAAAACCCTGTGAATAGCAGAGAAGCATTGCCATAGTGCCCACCATGGCACAGTGTCAGGGAGTGTTTCCTTCTGTTGTACATGGGATCCCCATGAGTCAGACCTGATTTGATGGTGGATGTTGTTTTGCTAAACAGCAAAAATAACCTGGAAATTTAACACTAACCAACTGGCATAACTCTAAGATAAGACTGAAAATAGGTACATTGGCATATAGAGACCCTGAATACACAGGCAAAACAGTATTGTTAGTGCTTCTCTGCTGTTCATAGGGTTTTCAATGTCAGATTGATTTTTAGGAGTGGGTGGCTGGGTCCTTCTCCCAAGCCTACAGCACTGGGTGTTCACAGGTGGTCTCCCATCAAAGTACTAAACAGGCACAACCCTTCTAAGCTTCTGAGATCTGGTCGGATGGGACACCACAGTGGTATGAACACAGGCTTTATCAATTTAGATAGATTTTTTTTCTCCACTTCTGTTTTGGCTCATAACTTTTGACAAGCCAGAGACATGTTAATCAAGAGAGAAAGACCTGTAATTTATCTTAATTGCAGAATTTGTATTCAAGTATTATGCCTTTTTATACGCAAGAATTTAAAAATTACATTTTTTTTTAATTTGTAGGTCCAAGTGGGGAGAAATTCATTGGCAATGAGGACCAGGAACACAACTTCATTCTTATCCTCTAAAGTAGTTACCTTGACATTTTGACTACAATTTTACATAAAAAAAATATAGCAATCACTATTTTAGTTCCAGAAACTCTTCATTACAATGATTAAAACAAGAATATGATGAGAAAAATAATTGGAATGTATAAAGTAAGTTTGTAAAATACCTTTCTTCACCATTTTCCTGATTTCTGTCAAATTCATTCATACATTTTTTTAAGTATTTTGATTGTACATACGTGTGGGCTGCAGGGTGATAATTCAGTTCCTATACACTGTGCTACTATCAACTCATGATTGTTGACACTTCCACCTAATTAAACATTTTACAAAAAGCATTGGATTTACATGTAGTGTAATTGTACATATTTATGAGTTATATAGTGTGATTTTCTTAAAAAATAATATAGAGCATGTTGTTGTTGTTAGGTGCCGTCGAGTCAGTATCTGACTCATAGCGACCCTCATAGGGTTTTCAATGGCTGACTGTTTCGGGATTGCCTTGGGAGTGGATTGCCAGGTCCTTCTCCCATAGTATAGAGCATAGTGAGATTCATTATGGGATGTACATAGGATTGCATTCTGTATTTTGCACTTGTTCTTTCTCTGTTAACCCCCATAGATGTTCCACACTCCCTTTTATTTTATATTTTTACACACTTATGATTCAGTGTGTCACACCCACAGAACAATGTTTAGAGAATTTTCTTTCATTTACCTTCTTAAGTGATCATTTGATATCTCAGTAAAGAGTTGTGAACTCTTTGAATTCCGACTTCAGACAATTCAAAACTTCTGGCATTTGTTTTAGTGTGCTCTGTAACTTAAAATAAGCACTCACTAAATCTCATTAAATCTCATTAAACTCCCTTCAATAGCTAAAATAATTATAAGGAGGATTTTTTATTCAGGAGATCATAAACTATGCCAATTTCCGTTTAAATCAGATCCTTCATTTGCATAATGCTCAATATATTTATAATATAATATTTCTTACTATAAGAAGAAAAGTCTTCAAATTCTTTATGATATTATAAACTATTATAACTAATGTTACATTTCAATCTACCTGTGTGTCTTGATATTTGAAGTAATTGACTAGGTGAAAATATCAACATAGTCTTTATCAATAGCATAGTAATTTGGGGGAATGTAGGTACAAAATTATAGAAGAACCTAGTATTTTTATATGTTTAAATCTGCTTTCTATCAAGACTTTTTATATTTTTGAATGATTTATTGGAATTATGTACACAAAATATTTTCATCAGGAGACATTTGATTGGCCAATACTAGCATTATTTTAATGAGTTTCTAAGTGAAATTGGACTGTCCATTCAAGTACTGGTTGAACAGGTAATAGGTCCAAGTAATCACTTGGCTGTGACATTTTACACAGCTAATTGGATCACTTTTCTTATCTTGTGAAATTACTCTGAATGTAGGAGCCAATGTTCAACACATCAGAAATAAGAAATGATATTAAAAGAGATGCAACTCTTGACATTCAAAAGATAATGTTTGCTTCTATGCCACATAATTTTCCTGTTAGATGTAAATAATCTCACACAGCACCAGCCTCAAAGGTATTCTGAGACCATGATAAAGTAAGACCAGTAGAGAAAAAGTCATAAATTACCATAAAACACATGAAATTGAAACATTGTCTTCTCTTATTTAAAAGGGATGATTTGTCATTTTCTAAGTAACTACAGTTTAACCTTTGTGCTAATATCCACTTTCTGTAGATGGGAATTATTGAGTGCCAGTCACAGAATTGCCTGATTTTCTGAAAGTATCCAATGTAGAATGAATCCTAGCTTCCTTTGTTGTTGTTGTTAGGTGCTGTCGAGTCGTGTCCGACGCATAGCGACCCTTGTAGGGTTTTCAATGACTGATCTTTTCGGGATTGCCTTGGGAGTGGGTTGCCACGTCCTTCTCCTGTTTTTGTGGTCCTGGGAATCGAACTCAGGACCTGAGAGACTGCAATGCAGTGCTCTACCAACTGAGATAAATCCCAGCCCCCTAGCTTCCTTAGACATTCCTAAAATTGTACAATCAAAGTCTCAAATCCTATAGTAGCTCCTCTCTAGTACCTTCTTACTGAAACACCCCTGGCTCCCCATAGTATGTGTTCTTATTTGTTTAACTATAAGTGTGTTTGGATCAATTATGTCAATTGAAACCAAGAATTTTTAAGGTGATGTGACAAAAAGAAAACAGGGTTGCGTTTAAGCTGTACTTTCTATTTTACTTCAAATTCTTTTATGCCTGTAAACAGAACACATATACATAGAATGCTCCTCAACAATTAAACCCAAAAGAAAAGAAAAAAATTAATGTGAATTTACTATCATTACATTTTTTATCCTGAGTCATTGATAATGAAAGTGTGTGTGTGTGTGTGTGTGTGTGTGTAGATAAAAATATTTTTGAACTTGAAAACTAAAAATAATGAATAGTTGTGTTTTCTAAAATTTTATTGCCTTTCCTGCCAGCAGCTTGCTATATGAGAGTGGTATACTGAATTATGGCTTCCTAAATATACCCAGCCTGCAGCTGTAGCCCTGTGGCATCCGATCCCATCAGATCTCGGAAGCTAAGCAGGGTCGGACCTGGTTAGTACCTGGATGGGAGACCGCCTGGGAACACCAGAAGCTGTAGGCTTGGGAGAAGGACCTGGCAACCCCCTCTCAAAAATCAGTCTGCCATTGAAAACCCTATGAACAGCAGGGAAGCACTGACAATAGTGTTTCCCCTGTTGTACAGAGGGTCGCTATGAGTCGGATACCGACTCGACGGCACCCAACAACAACAACAAATGTACCCAGGGGTTGGAATTTAGCTCAGTGGGTAGAGTGCTGTGCTGCAGTCTCTGAGGTCCCGAGTTCAATTCCCAACACTGCAAAAATGGGAGAAGGGCCTGGCAATCCACTCCCAAGGAAATCCCGAAACAGTCAGTCATTGAAAACCCTCTGAGGGTCGCTATGAGTCAGATACTGACTTGAAGGCACCTAACAACAACAACAACAAAATATACCCAAGTTTAAGTCCTTGAAAATTGTAAATATTGTATATCACACCTTGAAAAGGATTTAAAAGATATAACTAAAGTTACAAATCTTCAAACCAGACTATCCTGGGTTATTTGAATGATCCCAACCTAATCACATCAGGCTTTAAAAGCAGAGCATTTTCTCTGGCTGAGTCAAAGGAGATGAAACAGAAGAAATCAGAGAAAATGGAAAGATGAGAGGAACCTCGCCTACTACTAATGGACAATGTCCACATGGAAAGCATGAGAAGGAATGTGGCACTCTCGGATCAATGAGTGCACACAAACTAGCAATCCCATGAAGATGAGAACTTCTGTTTTACTAGCACAAAGAGAAATTGAATTCATCCAACAACCTGAATGTATTAGTCTGCTGCTGTTGCTGTAACAGAAACAAACAAACAAACTTATGTTAGAAGAGTTTTATTGGGAGCTCTCAGTTGGAGAAACAGTTCATAATGGCCACGGGACAGGTATGATGGTGGTGGAGGCAGGGCTTGTGTTATATATCCTCATGGCATGGCAGACCAGGATCAGAGAGAGAACAGGAATGCAATACCCAGGTAAAATCCTCCACAGGTCCACCATCAGCAAGCTACTTCTGACAAAGGCCTACCTCACAAAGTTCCATAACCTCCAATAACAGTGTCACCATCTTGGAACAAAATGACATGAACTTTGGCAGACAATTTAAGTCCAAAGCATAATACTGCATTGGAAATGTATCCAGAGCCTCCTGAAAGGGTGATAACATAGCTGACAACTGAATTCCTGCTTTAAGACACTCAAGGCATAGGACACAGTTGTGCCACAGTTTACACACACTTCTGACCCACATAACTGTGAGATAATAAATACGTGCTGCATCCAGCTGCTTAGGTTGTTATAATTTGTTTTGTCAGGAGTAGAAAACTACCAATTCTCTTTTAAGACCAAAATTAAATAAAAGTTTCCTGTGCATCCTTTTGAGACTTATCCTTTTATCAATCCATAGTGATTGTCAAGCTAAAATCTATTTGTTCTCCATAAGTCTTTTTTCCTTTTCCTGAGAACCTAAAATTCAACTTTACATTTTTAAAATTTAAACATATTTTACATTACAGACTGGGAAATAAAGGAAGGCATATGATCCTCCTCTTGAGGAGGTATCTAGGCAACAAGAAAGTGTAGTAAAGTAACATGCAAAGAAATTTATCTGACTATAGGTCAATCTAATGTGTGGAAGTAAATATAAATTTTCTTACATTAAAGCTTACAACAAAGTTCTTGGCATATGAGAGAAAAATCTCAGAATTTGATAGCAAAGAGAAGAAGAACAGTTCCTGAGAATGTATTGGGTATTAGAACATAATAAGAAAAGGGTAAATAGGAATAAAATAGTGAATTTTGGTATAGGTGGCTAAAAAGTTAGCAAATCTGGAAAAGGAGGCATTCATTTTGAAATAGACAATATTTGAGGAATATGAATTAAATTATATAAGAATGTCAATATACCTGTATTCTTAAATTAAAAAGTACATAAATTATTTTGATTAATATTACCTAGTTCATATTTTTCCTAAGTTACCAAGAAAGAAAAAAATATTTTACATACTAGAAATTTTTGTACCTAAGGAGACTAAGCTTGCATTCAGAAAGCATAATTATAGTGCTCAGTTGAACATAGTTTTCTGTTGATAAGGAAATTCTATGACTTTGGCAATAGAAAATATATATTTAATTTGACTTGACCTGGGCTAGCTTTAATCTTTTACTTAAGAAGGGATTTTCAATTTAGCTTGATTTCTGGCATGCTATATGTCATTAAGTCATAAAACGCACTTTATTTCTCATGAATTAGATCAGAATTTGTTTGCTTTCATGCTTCAATCATTCATTCAGTCTCCATGAAAATTATAGTTTCCTTATTGACTACATTAATTATTCTGAAAATCTGCTAAATTGAGTTAATTCAGCTTGTCTTATTCTGAGCCCTTTAGAGATTTCATTCAGCTATATGTATGATGTCCCCATGTGTCTGTCAGTTTGCTGTACTGTCAGGGCTTGGGTGTTGCTATGAGGACAAAAGCTATGCTACTTGTATTACAGATACCAGTAGGGTCACCCATGATGGACAGATTTCAATTGAGCTTCCAGACTGAGATAGACTAGGGAGAAAGACACCGTAGCCCACTCCAAAAAGAATTAGCCATCAAAAACCCTATGAATAGCAGAGAAACACTGTCTGATATAATGCCAGAAATGACCCCACGCACCGCCTGGCTAGAAGGTACTCATAAGGTTAATGAGGAAGTGTTACTGCCTTCGAGTAGAGTCTACCTTAATGATGGAAATAGAGTATAGCCCCAGGAAACACCATTTGCTGGTGGGGCATGGCAGAAAATGAAAAGGAACAACTTTAAACATACATTAATAATTAGAATGTGAAAGGTATATAGCATGAATAAAAGAAAATTAGATATTGTCAAAAGGGAAATTGAGTGAATGTATATTGACATTCTAAACACCAATGAGTGAAAATTAACTGGCATTGACCAATTTGGATCAGATAATCATATGGTCTGCTATGCCGAGAAATTAAGGAGAAATTAAGTTGCATTCATCATCAAAAAGACATTTGAAGATCTGTTCTGAAGTACAATGCTATCAGTGATAGAATAATATCCACAGGTCTGCAAGGAAGGTGAGTTAATATGACTACTAATCAAATTCATGTACTCACCACAAATGAAGATAGGGAAGATTTTTACCAGTTTCTGCAATCTGAAATGGATTGAACATAGAATCAAGATGTACTTATAATTACTGATGACTGGAATGCAAAAGTTGGAAACAAAGAAGAAAGACCAGTAGTCGAAGAATATGGCCTTCATGATACAAATGATGTTGGATATCACATGATAGAATTTTGTCAGATCAGTGACCATTTCATTGGAAATACATTTTTTTTCACCAACATAAACAGTGATTATACACATGGACTTCACAAGATGGAACATACAGGAACCAAAATGAAGATATTTGTGGAAAGAGATGATGGAAAAGCTCCATATCAAATGTCAGAATGAGACCATGTGCTGATTTTGAATCAGACCATCACTTGCTCATATGCAGGGTCAAAGAGAAACTGATGAAAATTAGGATAAGGGTATGACAGTCAAAGTATGACCTTGAGTATAACCCACCTGAGTTCATAGACCACCTCAAGAACAGGTTTAGTGCCTTAGACATTAATGATAGAACACTAGATGAGTTGTGGCATGACATCAAATACATCACTAATTAAGAAAACAAAAAGGTTATTTAAAAGTTAGGGGGAAAAAAGACGAAATTATGTGTCAGAAGAGATGCTAAAACTTGCCCTTGAACATTGATCAGCTAAAGTAAAAGGACAACATGATGAAGTTAACGAACTAAACAGAAGACTTTAAAGGGTAGCTCAAGAAGACAAAATCAAATATTATTAATGGCATGTGCAAAGAGCTGGAGACAGAAAACAAAGAAGAATATGCTTTGTTTTTCTCAAGCATAAAGAATTGAAGAAAAAATTCAAGCCTTGTGTGGAAATAGTGAAAGATTCTACAGGATAAATATTAAATGATACAGAAAATATCAAAAGAAGTTGGAAGGAATACACTGAATAATTTATAAAAATAATTGGCGAATGATCAACCATTTCAAGAGGTTGCATATGATCAGTGACATTAGTATTGAAGGATTAAGTGGAAGCTGACTTGAAGGAATTGGTGAAACACAAGGCTCCAGGAATTGATGGAATACTAATAGAGATGTTTCAACAGACACATGCAGCACTGGAGGTGCTAATGTGTTTATACCAAGAGATTTGGGAAAGACATACCTGCCAACTGACTGGAAGAGAATGATATTTGTGCCTATTTCCAGAAAAGGGGAACGAGCTGAATGTGGAAACTATCAAACAATATCATTAATATCACATGCAAGCAAAATTTTACTAAAGATCATTCAAAAGTGACTGCCTAAGTATATAGACAGGGTATTACTGGAAGATAAAAATAGATTCAGAAGAGGGTGTGGAACCAGAGACATCATTGCTGATGTCAGATGGATATTAGACAAAAGCAGAAAATACTAGAAAGACACCTATCCATATTTTATCAACTTTGAAAAGGCATTTGAATGTGTGGATCATAACAAATTATGGATAACATTTCAAAGAATGGGAATACCAGAGCACCTAGTTGTATTCACGAGGAATCTGTACATGGACCATGAGGTATTTGTGTGAAAAGAACAAGGAAATACTGCTTGATTTAAATTCAGGAAATGTGTGCATCAAAGTTGGATATTTTCACAGTACCTCTTCAATCTCTATGCTGAGAAAATAATCTGAGAATCTGGACTTTATGAAGAAGGACTTGGCATCAGAATTGGAGGAAGACTCATTAACAACCTGCATTATGCAGTTGAATAAACTTTGCTTGTTGAAAGTGAAGGAGAGTTGAAACATTTACTGATGAAGATCAAACAACCCAGACTTCCATATGGATTGTGCCTCAACATTACAAAAACAAAAATACTTACAATTGAGTCAATAAGCAACTTCATGATAAATGGAGAAAAGATTGAGATTGTCCAAGATTTTGCTTTCCTTGATTCTGTAATCCATACCCCTGGAAGCAGCAGTCAAGAAATCAAAAGACACATTGCTTTGGGAAAAGCCGTGGCAAAAGATCTTTTTAAAAGTGTTGAAAAAGTGTTGAAAAGTAAAGATGTCACATAGAAGACAAAGGTGAATCAGACTCATATCATGGTAATTTCTGTCGCACCATAAGCTTATGAAAGCTGGAAGTTGAATAAAGAAGACAGGAGAAGAATTGATTGTTTTGAATTATGATGCTGGAGACAAATATTGAATATAACGTGGACTGCCAAAAGAACTAACAGATCTATCCTAGAAGAAGTACTATCAGAGTGTTCCTTGAAAGCAAGGCTGGTTAGAGTATGTCTTATATATTTTGGACATATTTGTAGGAGGCACCAATCCTAGGAGAATGTCATCATGTTTGCCAGAGTGGCAGGTCAACGATAAAAAGGATGACACTCAACTCGATGGATTGATACAGTGTGTGCAACAATGGGCTTAAACATACATAAAATCAGGGCCGGGCATGGTGGCACATGCCTGTAATCCCAGCAGCTTGGGAGGCCGAGGCAGGAGGATTGCAAGTTTGAGACCAGTGGCAGTCTGTGTAACTTAGCTCAGTGGTCCAGCACTTGCAAAGCATGCAGGCACGAGGCCCTGGGTTCAATCCTCAGTACCAAAAAAAAAAAAAAAAAAAAAAAAAAAAATCCTGTGCCTGGCACTGAATTGGGGATTATTTTATTCTACTCTACATAGGGTTGTTATGAGTCAGACCTGACTAGACCACACCTATCAACAACAAGAACATATGTATGAGGAGCAGTAGAGTGGTTTACTCAAAAGTAAATTTTGTTTTCACTTACTAATTCTGAAGTGATCCAATGCTGGCACAATGGTTCCATACTATCTTAAAACCTCCAGTTGTCTGGTTTTTCAGCCTAAGTCTTTTACTAGATGTCTCATAATAATGACACTTTCATATCTCCTAATTTTTTGGCCCCTTAAGACGAAGAAAACAGCATGATAGAAGTGAGGAAAAGCAAAATTTTCTCAGGAAACTTAAGCTTTCATTTTGTTGGCTAGTACTGTTTACTTGGATAACTCTAGTTGTAATAAAGTTTGCATAATGTAGTTGATAACCTGGGCATATAGCAGTTGAAGGGGAGAGAGAGAGAGAGAAAGAGAGGGAGGGAGGGAGAGGAAAGAAAATGAGAGAAAGAAAAATAAAGTAAGAAAGAGAAAGAAAGAAAGAAAGAAAGAAAGAAAGAAAGAGAGAGAGAGAGAGAGAAAGAAAAGAAAAGAAAAGAAAAGAAAAGAAAAGAAAAGAAAAGAAAAAGCAAGCAAGCAAGCAGAAAGAGAAAGAGAAAGAAAACATACAACTTTTGGGTAGTATGGGGAAAGTGAAAAATGGATTTCAGATTGTATACACCATGTATAACGAGGCTTCCTGGCCTCCAATAAAGCAATAAAGATACGTTCAAGATCCCATCTTTAATATCAAACAGAGATCAAAATTATCCATCATTTTATGCATGCTGCTAATTATATTATCACAGGTAGATATACAAAGGCTTTGTTTCGTTAATGTTGTCTAGTAAGTACATCATTTTTTCAGTAGTAATGACAAGCTCCATATTTTTTCTCTCCTTCTTAAGAAATGTTTTTAAAAATGTGGTCTGGATTCTGGCCCTAGAACATTAAGTGTTAGGCATTTAATATTTGGTAATTAAGTAGATAGGCTGAGTAATCACCTAAAATCCAAACTTTATGGTGTATTGCAATAGAATTTTTTCAACATTGACATGGACATATAGGAGCATATAAAAAATTAATAGGAATACTTCTGGTGAAAGAAGCAAACATTTATGATTGATTGATTGATTAGCAATATAATTCATATAAGAGATTGGAGTGACTAAGAACTGCAAATAAGTTCACATTTTTGGAAAAGTCAGTGCAATAGAAAGGGAAAGTAGAGAGGAAAGAAACTACTTAAGATTTCAGAAGGCTGATTGTATTTGTATGGTGGAATTTTGTGTTTATGAATAATTTTAATACTAAGAGTGAGTTGCTTCTACATGTTTGGATTTATGGGAATGGAATGGAACAGAGTTTTCAGTTTGAGATGTTCAAATGATCACCAGCATAAGTACTGACCATGGCAGCAAAGTTATTAGTAAGGCAAAAAGACAGAAGAAATAAAACCTATGCAGAATATTCAAAAAAGGGACTTGGGAATGAGGCAGTTAGATAATAATAAAAACTGGAACTAACAACTACTGAATGCTTATTTTGTTGCTGGATTTTTGTTAAGCATATTACATCCTTTAATGGTAATTACAATGATTTCAATACATATAATTTTAGACAAGATGAACTGGTAGTAATGTCATGATGTTTGAATAGTGTCCAATATAGGAGTGGAATTTAATAATATAAACTAGTCAGCTTTGCCAGAAATGAAGCAAGAAGAGAGTGAAGAGTAAAGTGTACCATATTTCACCAGACTGCAAAAAGATGATTTTATAACATCTTCATGATAGGCAACCTTTTTCTAAATTTGAAAAAACAACCAATATTTTTTCTTCACTATTCTAGTATATTTTTCTACCTTAATGCACATATAGGTAAGGCTAGGAGAGACATTTCTCGAATTCCCAATATTTGAATAGCAACAAATAATGTCATTTGTAGAGCTCACTTGCATTTTTCCCCTAGAGTAAATATGGATTTTAGATAATTTTAGAGTTGGAAAACTGCAAAGAGCCCTTTGTACATAAAGTCTGAGGTAAAAATCCCAGAAGTAAGATACTTGACCAATCTTACCATGGCTTTTAGCTTCCTATTGACAAAATAGCACATTCAGCTGTTAACTAAATGGTTGGTGGTTTGTGTCTGCCCAGAGATGCTTTGCTAATTATTTGTCTTATGTATTTTGGACATGCAGTCAGGTGAGGCCAATCCCTAGAGAAGGATATTGTGTTTGGGAGAGTGGCAGGTCAACAACAACAACAAAAAAGAAAACCCTCAACTAAATGGATTGACACAATGTCTGCAACAAAAATAGGCTTAAATGTAAATAAAATTACATGCCTGGTACAGAATCATGGAGTGTTTCATGCTGCTATACATAGGGTTGCTATGAGTTGGACCTGACTGGAGGGCAGCTAACAACAACAACAACTTCAAGTTCCTCAGACTTCTAGTGTCTATCTAGAAAAGATTGGGGCTGTCGAATTAGTTGATTACTATAGTCAACATCGAATGATAGAACTCTGTCTTTTATTTTGAACATTTGGTACAAAGTTGGCACAATTTTGAATCCTTTCTCTGTATTTTTCAGATGCATGTGCATCTTCTACAACTTGTGAGATCTTTCTTGTTGATATGAAAGCCACATTTCTTTGAAGTATGATCATCTAGAAATGTTACAGTTTGGATCTGAAATGGCCCCCAAAGACCCATATGATAAAGGCTTGGTCACCAGCTTCTAAAGTTTTTGGGCGGTATCTATGCCTTTTAGAGGTGGAGCCTCATGGGAGGAAGTTAGGTCATTTTAGGAAACTGTTGAAGAGGTCATTGAGACTCTGGCCATTTCCTTACTCTCTTTTACTTCCCTGCCAACAAGAGGTAAGCCATTGCATCTGCCACACTCCCATGCTGCCTCACCATAAGCCTGAGGGCAGCTAGGCCAAGTGATCATGGACTGGAACTTCTGAAACCGTGAGTCCTAATAAGTATTTCATCTTTATAAGTTTGTTGCAGGCATTTTGTCACAATGACAGAAAGCTGACTAATAGAGGAAAGACAGACTTCTATTCCCCACTCTCTATGGAAAGGTAGAATCCCAACTTCCATAAGTTACGTGCAGCAGGCCCTGCTACCCTAGAGACACCCACGATAAGAAATCCTGGGTAGGTTTTCACTCTTCTGACTCCACTTAAATGTGGCTCCCTCTTCCTCCTTACTCCTTCATTTTCCCTTTAAAATGCCTAGGTATTCAGTTCTTTCCCTTCCTTTTTTAAAATGACTGAATAAAGCTTTTTCTGCTTTTCTTTTTTTTTTTTTTTTTTTTGGTACTGGAGAGTTGAACCCAGCTCCTCACACATGCTTTTTACACATGCTCAACCACTGAACAAAACCCTCAGTCCATTTTTTAGTATGTATTTTGAGACAGGGTCTATCAAATTTACACAGGCTGCCTCTGGCCTCAAAATTGTGATCCTCTTGCCTCTGCCTCCTGAATCCCTAGGATTAAATGCCTATGTCTCTGCACCTGTCAGGTTTTCAGTATTTTAATGTTTGGTTTATATCTGACCAGATAAACATGCATGTGCACCTAGTTTTGAACATTGTTAGGAAGGAATGGCAATAAATCAGGAAA
The DNA here is from genome assembly GCA_007922755.1 of Pedetes capensis. Taxonomy (NCBI): domain Eukaryota; kingdom Metazoa; phylum Chordata; class Mammalia; order Rodentia; family Pedetidae; genus Pedetes; species Pedetes capensis. The sequence goes on from VMDO01006780.1 coordinate 66,419, forward strand.
AATTAAATAGCCTTGAGGAACTTTTAGGTAGTGTCTTCCTACTCTCCCATGTAAGGCATTATTTTACAAACATAAGCAAAAATAAATGTTATAATTTTTCCTTTGTAGGTGAACCAATTTAATATATTTATATGGAAGAGTAAGGCAGGTTATAATTATGTGATTTAATGCTTTTAAAAATATGTATGAACTAAGTTAATAGAATACTTAGGAGTAATACTTGAAAGATTTTATTTAAAAAGGCAGAAAGAGCAGAAATCTTTATATAGTTCATGTTGTTTCTTTAAACATAATGGCACAGAAGGGTGAGGTATTTCACACCTGTAATCCTTGCTACTTGGGAGACTAAGGAAAGAGGATCATGAGTTCGAGGTAAGAGACAGCCCTCCCCTGACTCAAAAAATAAATAAATAAATAAAATCAATGGATTGAGGATGCATCCTAGTGGTAGCATACTTGCAAAATGTGAGTAGGGTCCTAGGTTCAAACCCCAAGTACCATCAAACATAAATAAATAGGTAAATACATGAATAAATTAACAATGGGAAAGGAAGTGAAAGAAGGCAGCAGAGATCTGAGTTAATCTGATTTACTAACAAAGAGAAAGCAATCAAAGTGGGGAGATGGATCCTCCAGAGAAATCTTGTTGTTGTTGTTAGGTGCCTTCAAGTTGGTATCTGACTCATAGCGACCCTCATAGGATTTTCAATGGCTGACTGTTTCAGGATTACCTTGGGAGTGGATTGCCAGGTCCTTCTCCCATTTTTGTAGTGCTGGGAATCGAACTCGGGACCTCAGAGACTGCAGAGAGCTCTACCAACAGAGCTAAATCCCAGCCCCCAGAGAAATCTAGAGGATTGCAAATAACAGTGCAGACAATGAGGTATGGGCTGAACCAAGGTAGATAAACTAGATGTCTCTTCCTTCAACTCTTATTTCACTCAGCGCATTAAGCTCCTGCAATTGGGTATCTAACACCAGACCAAAAACTAGCACACAGACAAACAAATAAATACTTGATAAAATTAAAAACAAGTGAAAATAATAATAAAAAATATTATTTTCAAATAATCAAAAATATTGTGGCAACTGAGGCTCTTAATGGTAGCATTGATCCTTTCTCTTGTGGTATTTACTATATCACTAACACAATGGTAGATTCCCTTTTCATTTACCTTAAAGTGAAATTGGCTATTTCATAGATTTTGGACATGTACTTGGTGCTCCTGATCATATTTGTAAAATTACTTTGATCTTTTAAATAAATGAAAAATCACAAACCACAAGATCTTTATAAAAACATAAAAAAGGACTAAATAAAACATAGAGAAAAATTGACTGTAGATAAAAGACAGTCAAGGGTGAAAAGACAATGACATAAAGCAGCCAAAGCAAAACAAGAAAGGAATAAAAGACTTCCACTAAATACAATAAAATGTAAGTATAATAGAGTAAATATAAGAAAAAGCATACATAGAAATCACAAAAAGAACAAGGTAGTTAGTGGAATAAGGTATGAGAAAGCACCGAAAAATTAATTACATATATATTGACAAACCAAAATCAATATTTGATAATAAAAGAGAATTATAAGAAACAATGACAAGTTAGGCACCATGACACATGCCTGTAATCTGAACAAGAAGGAGGAGGAGAACTTTGTACATTATAGCCAGTAAAGAGACAAAAAGGACAGAAATTCTCTTATTCACTGGAACTAGGAATCTTGGGTTAATTGAAAAAGTAAACTATATTAACTTGTATAAGGCTCAGATTTGTAGAAATATATTTATCCTGTAATATTTTGCTCCAGGACTAAGCTTCACTTACCTATTTTCATGATAGACATCTGTCATCTTTCTTTTAGAAAACATGTAGTACCTTCCACAATTTCCATTTGAAATTCCTTTAAGATAGGTGAAATGAGATTTTGGAGACTCTCATAAAGAAGCCTAAATGCAGTATCATCCTAAATATTTTCCTTTTTTATTTCTGATCTTTTACAATTTTGTCACCTATTCATTGACAAATATTTTTAGTGCCTCAACTTTGTCAATGGTTTGTAAAACATCTCACGTTTTTATAGGTACAGCAGTCTCACTCATGATCACTCTTTTACAAAGGAAGGACACAAGAAATAAATACAAACAAACGTTATTTAAAGTAATTCTAATGTTTGAACTTGTTTCCATTAGTAGACCTTTAATCACATTTTAGTAAAGTTTAAGATAAATAGAATATTTCAAGAAAAAATAAAACTAAACATGAGCATTTGACTTTATCTTAAGCTGCCTGGTAAACACGGTATGTCTTTACTCAATGTGGGAATGATTTTCTTCTCCCACTGTATTGCTTTGCTATTGTTTATTTGAGATTTTCTTTATACTTGATCCAATTTCTGAAGAGTAGAGATTACCTATAAAACTTCTATCTGTAAAGCAAGTATTTAATAAACTTCCACAAGCAATAAAGATTTTGTAAAGCATAACTAAAAGTATGTTTTATGAGGGAAAATACAACCAGACAAATTGTACTTAATTTCATTTTATTTTATTTGAGATAAGAGATGCGGCATGTTTTATACAGGTCCCATTACTTACTGGCAGAACCATGTGCCTTTTTATATTGACGATTATTTTTACTAACCTATTAGCCATGTAAGATCAGTGCGTGATTGTTCTACTTTTCTTCATGTGAAATTTGGTGATTTATTTTCATATGAAGAGTTTATTTTTTCCAATAATCTGTGAATACATCTATCATATAATGAGTGATATGACATAACAGTGTAATAATTAAGAATATATTAAGCCAACATATATTTTAAATAACACTAGAACTTGGTATGAATATCATAATTTCACTTACTGTAGTTTATTAACGGGAAAAAACCAGTCTATTATGAAGTGTCAGTGTTCATACTGAATGGTACTAAATAGTTAAATACAAAAAAAGAAAGCCTGAAAAACAATACTGTGACTTAGATGGTGTTAGTTAGTAAATTTAGTAAATTTATCTTTCATAGAGATATGATTTAGAAATTCTAAAACTATCATTTTTGTTTACTCTGGTTGAGAAAATGAGTAAACATGTTCTATCTAATTCCAGCTAGGTCTTTGTGATAGAAAAATTATTGCAGGCAAAACAACTAATACATGCTTAATTTTATTGAAGAAAATTTTAAGCAGAAACATAACATTTTAATTGTCTCAAAGGATGTCCCTCCAAAATATTTAACAATTGCAAAGGCAAAAGCTAATAATTTCTCGACTGCAAGTCCACTTTAGACAAATGTTCAAGGTTAATATCACCAGTAATCCCTACTGATATCAAGTACCTCTTTAAAAAGAAGGGCACAAAACAACTCTGTTATGTTTCCCAATGATGTGTAGCTTCCATCTAATCATGAGACCAAAGACAAAAAAGGAAATTGGTCGAGAGACATTACTGATGAATATTCTTCAAATACATCAAGGTCATGAAAGGTAAGAAAAGCCTGAGATTATTGGCACAAAATGGAAGAAAACAGAAGACAAGTAAATGCAGTATGACACACTATATTGAATCCTCAGATAGCAACATTATTGTGCAAAGAACTGGTAGACTCCCAAAAAAGCTGTTTAGTTAATATTATAATAAAGCTAGTTTCTTAGATTTGATAGATGTTTGTGATTATGCAACATAAAGAAACACTGAGTAAGTGGTAAATGGGAATTCTATGCTATTTCTACAAATATTTTATAAGTATAAAGTTATACACACAGCAGATTTAGAGTATTCTGTATGGAATTGTAGCTTTGGACATACATCTGTATGAATTATTGATGTCTGACTCATATCGACCCTATGTAGGATAGAGAAACACTATTGTTGTGCTTCTTTCCTATTCATAGGGTTTTCAATGGCTGATTGCTTTTTGGGAGTGGGTTGCCAGGTCTGCCTCCCAAGCCTCCTGTATCTAATGTTCCCAGATGGTCTCCCATCCAAGTACTAACCATGGCCAATCCTGATTAGCTTCCAAGCTCTGGCGGGATGGAACACCACAGTGGTATATCTGCAATAAATTACTTTAAGTGTACACAAATTTATACCACAAACTATGAATTTTAATACATATAATTTTAAAAAATCAACCATGACACAGGGAACAGACTGAGTAAACACTATGACAAGTGAATGTAACTGTTTTACAAATGAATTGCCTAAAAAAAAACTGAAGGGGATGGGGAAGAAAGAAGCTGAAATAGATTGACTTCATTAAATGGTAGAAGTTAACAATGAAAACATATAAAATTGGAGTATTCTTAAAACTATTATAGACAAGGAGCCAGGTGCAGTGGTGTATACCTGTAATCCCAGTGGCTTGGGAGGCGGAGGCGGGAGGATCGCAAGTTCAAGACCAGAGGCAGTCTGTGTAATTTATTGAGACCCTATCTCAAAAAAGTACAAATAAATAAATAAATAAATAAATAAATAAATAAATAAATGGTCTGGGGGTGCAGCTCAGTGGTCCAGCACTCGCAAAGCATGCAAGCACAAGGTCCTGGGTTCAACCCCCTGGACCGAAAAAAAAAAAACAAAAAACCTATTATAGACCAGTTAAATCTATTACTTCAAATGTCTTTAATTGACACAAGGGCTATTCAAATTACATAGTTATTTTTGAATTTGTTTTGTTAGTTTGTGTCTTTTAAGGGGTTGATCCATTGCACCTTCATTTAATGGGATTAATGATTTTACAATAGAGCAATGAGCTATTCTGACCTTTTGTTCCTTCTCAAAACAAGACAGCAGAGAGAAGCTCTTATTACACCCCAAATCAGCATCCACTTCTTCCTTTAGTACCATTGATTCCTGATCATATGCAACCTCTTGAAATTTTGATCATTCACCAATTCTTTTGGTATAATGACTCCTTGTATTCCTCTCATCTTCTTTTGATGTTTCCTGTGTCATTTTATATTTTCCCTATAGAAACCTTCAGTACTGCTAAAGGAGGCATGAATTTATCCTTCAATTTCTTACACTTGACAAGAAGAGTGTTTTCTTCCCTTTTAGTTTTCTAGCTCAAACTCTTTGCACATGTCATTATATTATTTGATTTTTGCCCTCATGAGCTGTCCTTTGAAATCTTCAGTTTAGTGTTTTAGATTCATCGTGTCTTCATTTTACTTCAGCTAGTGGACATTCAGGGGCAGATTCCAGATTCTCTTTAGACATGTAATTTGATCTTTTCTTTTATCCTGTCTTTTAAATATCCTGCTTTCCTCATGAATGATGTCTTTGATATCATGTCACAACTCATCTAGTCTTCTATCATTAGTCTCTAACACATCAAATATGTTCTTGAGATGTTAGGTGAACTGAAGTGGGATATACTCAAGGTCATACCTTGAGCATAATACATTTGTTCCAGTTTTCTTCAGTTTCAGTTTGGACCTGCATATGAGAAGTTGTTGCTCTGATTTGCAGCCAGCTCCTGGTCATGTTCTGACTTCTGATATGGAGGTTTTCCATTGTCTCTTTTCAAAATGTCATCACTTTTGTTCTTATTTCATCTCATGAATTCCGTATGTATAGTCAATGTTTATGTCGCTGAAAAAATGCATTTTCAATGGAAATGTCATTGGCCTGACAAACTTCTAAAATGCAATCTCCAGCATCTGTTCTGTCATCAAGGCCACATTTTCAACTATTCAGCCTTCTTCTTGATTTAAACTTTTGCATTCCAATCACTAGTAATTATTAAGCACCCTGATTTCATGTTTTATCAAATTCAGACTGCAGAACCTGGTAAAAATCTTCCAATTATGGCCTGAGTGATGGGAGCATAAATTTGAATAACAGTCATATTAACAGGCCTTTCTTATAAGCATATGTACATTATTCTATCACTGACAGCATTGTACCTCAGGACAGATCTTGAGATGTCTTTATTGATGATAAATGTAACTCCTTTCAATTTTCATTCCTAGCATAGTAGACCACATGATTTTATGATTCAAAATGGTCCATCCCAGTCCGTTTTAGCTCATTGAGGCCTAGAATGTCGATGTTTATGTGCTCCATTTTACCTTTGCTAATTTCTAATTTTCCTAGATTCATATTTTGTATATTCCCCATTCCAATTATTAATGGATATGTACAGTACCTTCTTCTCTTTTCTGATTTGTGCCACATCAGCAAATGAAGGTCCCTGCGGTTTTACTCCATTCCCATAATTGAGGTTGACTCTACTTTGAGGAAACAACTCTTCCCTGGTTGTTTCTTAAATTCCTACCAGCCTGGGGGGCTCATTTTCCGGTACTATACCTGACAGTGTTTCTCTGCTATTCATAGGGTTTTCAATGGCTAATTGTTTCAGTAGTGGGCTGCCAGGTCCTTCTCCCTGGTCTGTCTTAATCTGCAAGCTCAGGTGAAACCCATACTCCATGAGTGGCCCTGCTGGAGTCTGAAATACCAGTGGCATAGATTTTAGCATCACAGTAATGGGCAAAGCCCCCCACAGCACAACAAGCTGACAGACGTGGGTGAACTAAATGTAGGGGAGACAAAATTTTACCTCTCCCTTTCTAAGGTTTTGTAGGTATGTCTGATAATTAAATCAACATAAGATTACCAACAGGAGAAAAATCATACAAATTTTAAATGGCATGTGAACCTTCAGGATAAATGAACATTCAAAGACTGATTTGGACTTGAAAACTTACATATTGGAATAGACATGTAGTGTCTTCATCTGATTTATGCTACTATACCATAATGCCAGACACTTAGTAACTTATAAAAAACAAAGTTTATTTAGCTCAAGGCTCTGGAAGCTGAGAAGTCTAAGAATGAGGGGTCACATGAGTGAGGCCTTCTGGCCTCAAAGCATAGTGGTAGCAGTCACATTGTGAGATAGTGTGTGATAAAGCATGAGGGGAATAAACTCACTTTTATAAGAAACCCACTGTCATGATAACAGGCCCGATCCTGAAATAACACACTAAATTATTCACAAAGGCAGAGACCTCATCATATAATCATGTCTTTAAGGTGCCCAGGCTCAACAGTGTTTCATTTGTGATTCAGCTTCCTACACACACATTTTAGGTATGAAGTCAAATGATAGCAAGCAGTAAATTGTGAAAATGTGAGAAAGCAAACTTCTTGGTCTATGCTAGCTAATTGGATGGAGAAGTGACTAGAAGACAGGGATTAGTCTAAATCTGTTTGTGCAGATTTCCCATGAGTTAAATTTCCTGTCCTTTATGACAAGAATAGTATTTTCCTTGGGATGTAGGGAGTATAGTTTTCACTTGGGAATTTAATCTTTTGCTTTTAAGAAATAGAAAGAAAGTCAGAGTGATAGTGCACCTGCTGTTTTCAAGTATCCTTAATTTAAAATAGTTAATACAGCTGTGAGCTATGTAGTCATGCATTGCATAATAGTGTTTTGGTCAACAGTCGATCACATATCTAACCATGATCCCATAAAATCATGTTTTCTAGTGATGTCATAGCCATCTTAGTCTGTATTAAGTATACTCAATTAAGTATACTCAATGTTTGTACAATCAAATATTCGCATGGCAATGCCTTTTTCAGAATATATTCCTATCACTGGCTACTGCTTGACTGAATTTTGCATGCTATAATTATTTATAAATGTGAATAGTAAAGAACTCACACCCATAATAAATGACAAGGTCCAAAAAATATACTATGAAAGGACAATCACATTACTAGATAAAATATATGGAATATTTGTCAATCAAGGAAATACAGGTCATTTTTTTCTTTTTCAGTTCTGGAGCAGGTGTTGAAACCATGTCCTTGTGTGTGCTATGCAAGTGCTTTGCTACTGAGCTTCTTTTTAAATTTTTACTTTGAGACAAGGTCTCTCTAAGTTTCACAGGCTGCCTCAGGCTTCAAACTCATAATCCTCCTGTATTAGCTTTATAAGTTGCTGAAATTAAATGTATGTGCGGTGTGCCACAGCTTCCAGCTTTCATTGCTTTTCATTCATTCTCTTTCCCTTTTTTTTAATACTTGACTCACTATATAGCCTAAATTGACCTGGAACTCAAGATTCTCTTGCCTCTTGGTAGAAATGTATACATATATGTTACTTGACAAACTATATGGTTTTCTAGTAATACCGACCAAATGCATAAACCATGTCAGCAACTTAACTCTAAAGTATGTACTGAATATATATGTATATGCATGTATACACACACACACACACACACACACACACACACATATTTGCATAGAAAATTTTGTACCAGCATGTTTATACCAACACTATTTGTATTATCACTGAACTAGAGACATCTCAAATGCTTACTAAGAGTGGCTAAATAGTTGTGTTGTTGTTGTTGTTGTTGTTAGGTGTTGTGGAGTCAGTGTATGACTCATAGAGAAGACCCTATGTACAGCAGGCAAAACACTATTGTCAGTGTTTCTCTGCTATTCATAGGATTTTCAATGCAAGATTAATTTTTGGGAGTGGGTTGTCTGGTCATCCTCCCAAGCCTACAGCACATGGTGTTCCCAGGTGGTCTCCCATCCAAGTACTAACCAGGCCTGACCCTGTTTAGCTTCCACGATCTGACAGGATCTGATGCCGCAGTGCTATGGTGTTGTTATTGTTGTTGTTAGGTGCCACCGATTTATGTCCGACTCATAGCAACACTTATAGGGTTTTCAATGGCTGATTGTTTCAGGATTGCCTCCAGAGTGGATTGCCATGTCCTTCTCCCATTTCTGCAGTGCCAGTAATTGAACTGAGGACCTCAGAGACTGCAGAGCATCGCTCTACCAGCTGAGCTATAACCCAGGGTGTGCTATGATGTAGCAAACGTAAAATACAATGTTTATGAAGCACAGCAAATAAAACAAATAAGCTAGTAGTTGAAGGAATAGTAACCTTCAACTACTTAGATGAAATTCTCAAGAAAATAACATTTCTAATATCTAGAACTTAAAAAAACACTTTACATTCAGAAGCATTAAATGAATAGTCAGGATATAGCTATATAATCTAGTATTGCATAACTATGAAAATGAACTGAAGAAACAGAGGTATTTTACATACATATTATTGATTGACCTAGGCCAGTGATAAAGTAATTTTTCATGTCCACATAGTTTTGGGAAAGTTAAAACCCTCTGCAGCACTAGAAATCCAAATAATGGTAAATACAACAGAAGAGGTAAAGCATAATGATAGAAAGCATTCATGAATGTCTACTGGGATGTTGGGAGGTTTTATTCTTTCATCTAAACATTAATTAAATGAGTCAATAATGTTGTTGTTAAGTCCTGTTGAGTAGACTCTGATTCATAGTGACCCTCACAGGGTTTGCAATGGATGATTATTTTGGGATTGCTACAGGAGTATATTGCCATGTCCTTCTCCCATGTTTGTGGTCCTGGGAATTGAATACAGTCCTCAAGGATTACAGAGCAGCTCTCTACCAACTGAACTAAACCTCATAAAACTATGAATTTTGGTATTGTATGTCTTTCTCTGTACATGTTAACATTAAAACAATAGGACAGGACAACCACAGATCTTTATTTGTCTTCATAAATCCAGTAACTTGGCTATGTAAGACCCACATGAAGACCCTACATATAGTTGAGGGAGAATTATAGACCAACAACTTATCTAAGTGGTGAGAATCAAAAATTACAGAAACAGTTAAATATACTTTAATATAACTGATTTGACTGTCCCTGTAGCCATGAGCTGGTAATTCCTTCACAAATTTGTATACTACTAATAAGATAAGTGGAGAGATTTTTGTTTGTTTTGTCTATTTGCTTTATAGTAAATTTAAATGAAGATGTTAGGTCATTTGCTTTAAGAAAGTTAAAAGCCAAAACTGTCTTAATTTATGAATTTAATTTTCATGATAGTTCAAAATGATTAATTTAGATTGTATAAAAGGATTGCATGTTTGAAGACAGAAGCAGCCTGCATCCATTAGAGAGAACTTGTCTTGAGATATAAAAATGAGGGCTTGGGGCTGGAGGTGTAGCTCAGTGGTCGAGTGCTTGCCAAGCATGTGTGAGGCCCTAGGTTCAAACAAAAATATGAGGGGAGAAAAAGAAATATTGACTTTACGTGAGCCATGTTGCTTCCTTCCTCAATTATTTCTAAAATCTAAGTGCCTGTGCCTTGGATTTCTCAGAACTCTCTGGCGACTTATAAATATAGTTAGTATAATGTTCTATAAATATTGATTTGTATTTTTTCCAATTTGATAACAGTTCTTTAAGTACCATGGAGAGCAGAGTGTGCGCTCTTCATTGTTGTTGTTGTTAGTTGTTAGGTGCCGTCAAGTCGGTATCTGACTCATAGCAACCCTCATAGGGTTTTCAATGGCTGACTGTTTCAAGATTGCCTTGGGAGTGGATTGCCAGGTCCTTCTCCTAGCACTCTTCATTAGGAATCTATTAAAACTTGTTAAATAAACACCAAATAAAAATGCTCTATTGGACCTAATTTTCAACTTGAGTCTTGCCAGTTCTGTCATTTTGAAGTTTTGCTAATACATTTTCTAAATTTAATGTCCCTCCCCTTTATCCAAAAATCAGACTCTTTTCAGAAGATGTGCTTATATTGACAAGGGCAATAATGAAATGTATTAAAAATATATGATCAACCTTTCACTATTAGCTAAGGCATTTTTATACAAAAAGAATGTTCACTAGAAAGTCAGAAAATTATATTAATTCAAAAATTACAGGAGGCTACTAAATAATTACCTTAGTGTATTATCTCAGGAGACATGACTAAGGCAACACAGAGATCACTACTATAGTTCAGTAGGGGGGTGGTAAATGATCTCAGTGAGAGATTGGTAACATTTGCTGATTTGTTTACTGTATCAACCCCTAAAATTATAATTTGAAGCTATTAGTTTGATGACATAGAATATTGAGTTGGGAAAGGGTGCATGCCTGCAATCCTAGTGTTTTGAGAGGTTGAGACAGAAGGATGGCAAATTTGAGGCTAGAGGCCTCAACTGTAATTGAATGAGACTCTGTCTCAATATAAAAATTTAAAAATGGACTGGGGGTTCAGCTCAGGAGTAGAGCACTTGCAAAGCATGCATGGAGCCCTGAATTTAACCCCTCAGTACTGCAGAAAAACAAAATGAAATAGGATAGAATAAAATAAAATATCAGTACTATAATAGGTAAACTAAAGATCTCTTACATTATCCCACTTCAGATTTTACATTAAACAATGGCCAGAAATTTAATGTTTTTCTTTACAAATCATTTTTCTGTGAAACTAACATTTAAAGTTCATTCCATTGGGTTCATCATAGTAAATAATTTGAATGCCACAAAAAATTTCAAGTATTCTTGACAAAATGGAAATGGCCTCTAGTGAAGAAAGGAGCTATATATTATATAGAAGGGAATCAAGAAAATGGGAGAAGACCTGTAGAGAAGTTTGGCTTCATTAATTTAGTTTTGCTTACAACTGGGTCAGTAAGCCACCTCATGATAAATGGAGAAAAGTTTGAGGTTGTCCAAAATTTTGCTTTACTTGGTACTATAATCAACACCCATAGAAGCTTCAGTCAAGAAATCAAGACACATTGCATTCGGAAAAGCTGTGGCAAAAGATCTCTTTAAAGTGTTGAAAAATAAAGGTGTCTCATTGAATACGACCCATGCCATGATATTTTCAGTTGCATCATATGGTTGTGAATGGTGGACATTGAATAAAGGAGACAGGAGAAGAATTGATGCTTTTGAATTATGGTGCTGGAAATAAATATTGAATATACCATGGGCTGTCAAAAGAACCAACAGATTCGTCCTTGAAGAAGTTCAACCAGAGTGCTCCTTGGAAGCAAAAAAAGGCTAGATTGTATTTTACATATTTTTGACACATAATCAGGAGGGAAAAAAAGAAAATCCTCAACTAGATGGATTGACACAGTGTCTGCAATGATGACTTAAACATAAAAAATATTATGGACCTGGCACAGAATCAGGGAATGTTTCATTCTGTTGTACATAGGGTCACTATGAGTTGGAACTGACTTGAGGAACCTAACAAGAACAACAAAACTCTTTATATCTGTATATATATATATATATATATATATATATATATATATATGCCTATCTGAATGTTCTAGTATAAAATCACATTAGAATTTAATTGACAAGATATTATCTTAATACAAATTGTGCCTAGCTTTACATTTTCATTACTGTTCTTCATTGTCCATTATGTTATATAAATATACATTTAAGATATGAATTTGACTAAATAAATTTACTGTAATGAGAGTTTGATATGGTTTTTAAACTTCATTCCTGATAGTGTTATTTTTGGACATTTACATTACATTATGCTTCTTTACTAACAAACAGCACATTTCCACATCTTGATGCATTATAGTTTTAGCAAATCCTTCAATTATATTGTATTCTTCAATGACATAACCCAATTTCTTGGTGGTTTCCTGTGTGCCTTCCATTCTCCTGCTAAGTGTAATTCATTTGCATAGGAAAGACATATTTTAAGCAAGATCATTCAGGGTTAGCTTTAAAACAGTAAGATTCATTCTTAAAGTTTAAAAATTCCCCTAGTATTTGTCATATGATATGACCCTCGTACTGAGTACTAAATATTTCACTGGTTTGGATAAGAATGAAGTAAGAGTGCTTATACTCTTTAAGCATTCTGTTATTCTAATCTAACTGTGTAAACTCTACTTTGAACTGTCTACATACATTATTTGAGTGAGTTTCTTCAAATTATTCAATTCAATATCTTTGGAGAAAACTTCATTTGTTCTAGGACTGGAGTAGATTCTAGGAATGAGTTCCCATAATAAAAATGGTAAGTAATTTCAGGCAAAAGTGAAAATTGACCCTTTAAAAAAAAGCATAAAAACAGCATGGTGTCCTGAAAACAATTAGTATTGGGGCACAGATTTCAATATATTAATATTTTAAAAATTCCATCTCTATCATATTAGTTACATGTTCTTACTGAAGAAAATTGCACACATGAGAATTGAAAGAACATCTAAAGCCAACATGCCAAATTGACAATGAGGTGAATAATTTGTGTAATAAAGTAAATTTACTTAAAGGACTTGATTGCCCATATTCATTATCTGCATGATGTGAAGTGCTCTACTTTCAATTCTTCTTTAACTAATGAGAACATGTTTTAACATAATTAAGATGTTAAAATTATCATCCTTACAGACTTTATTACTTTTTAATGTGCTAGTGTTGCATAATTTTTATTTATTTCTTATAGCAAGCAAACATTTTGCTTTTCTAATTATGAGTATATATGACTGTAGGATATTTTGAAATACAACATACCTTTCTTTTCTTTGCTGTTTTTTTCTGCCTTTCTTTCTCTATCCATTCCCATATGAAAGTTATGAAATAAAAAATGATAAGTAGTCTATATATTTTGATGTTTCCTTCTTGAATCCTCAATTCTTAGGAGTCTCTACAGTGTTTATGTAGTTAGTAAAAAATTATAATAACAAAGAGAGAATTTCAGGTAGTGTATCATACACCCACTGAGTAAGAGGGAATCATTGGGCCTAGATTAAGGGATTCCTTAGTAAATTGGAGAAAGTGAGTAAAAACAAAATGCTGGCTATATCACTGCAGAGATATTGCAGACAGAATCATGTCTCTCCCCAAGATATCCTTGTCCTAATCTCTGGCACCTGACAATGTATCTGCTTTATATGTTAAGAGGCCCTTTGTGGATGTGATGAAGTCAAGGCTATTGAGATGAGGCGTCTATGTTAGATTATGTGAATGGACCCCATGTAATCACGAGGGTTCTGAAAAGAGAAACAGACAAAAGTAGGCATCAGGCGAACGTGATGTGGAAAAGAGATGAAAGAAGTCCATGAGCCAAATAATGTGAGGGGCTAAGCAGGGTGCTGTGGCTCACTCCTTTTATCCCAGTGCCTCAGGAGATACCGGCAGGAGGATCTCAAGTTCAAGGCCAGAGGGTAGCCTGCATATTTTAGTGAGATCCTGTCTCAAAAACTAAATGAATAAATGAATGAATGAATGAATAAATAAATAAATAAATAAATAAATCTCTAGAATCTGTAAAAGGCAGGAATGGACTTTCCTGTAGTCCTTCAGAAAAGAATGCTGCCTCAGTCTACACTTATTTAACCCTAATGAAGGCACTTTTGAACTTGATCTCTAGAACTATGTTGTCATTAGATGACACTGAGTTAGGTCCAACACATAGCAACACTATGTACAACAGATGAAACACACCTGGACACTGTGCCATGCCCAGCACTACATCAGTTCTCTGCTATTTGTAGAGTTTTCAGTGGCTGATTGTTTCAGGGTTGTTCTGGGAGTGGGCTGCCAGGTCTTTCTCCTGTTTTTGCAGTGCTGGGGATCAAACCCAGGGCCTCAGAGTGTGCAGAGCAGCCCTCTACCAACTGCGCTAAAACCCAAATTTGTTTTATCTTAAGCCACTAAATTTGTGTAATTCATTATAATGGCAATTGAAACAAACACAAAAGGAATGTTAAGGAGGTGGACAGAAAGCAGAATAAATGGGTCTGAACAGCTTTAGTAGAGGGAAGACTCTGAACTGACTTGCAGAAGGACTCTCTTGCCCTGATCATGGCATAGATTCTGAAGAAAGTCAATGGGTTTTCAAAACCATAACACTGTGAGGATGATGAGTATCTCAGTGTGCATGGAGGTGAAGTGATGATCAAATGACTTGGTGACCAAAATTTAATTTCTGTGCTGGAGTTTGATATTCTTTTTTAAAAATTCTCATATTCTTTATTTAACTCTTTTTTTTTTTTTTTTGCTGAAGTCAAAGATACAGAAAACATCGCTTATGTTTGATTATTTCTAGTTCATTTTTATTGGCAAATTTGAAAATACTGACCTGATACTTATTAATAATAAGCAACATGAAAATGGAGTATCTGTATCCCACTTGTGTTTACTTAAATTCTTTTACACATAAACATAGGTACTGTTTCTTTACTTATATCTCACTAGAATCTCAATGTGGGTTGGGGTATAGCTCAGGAGGTAGACGGCTACACTACACTATCTGTGGCCTCATGTTCAAATCCTAGCACCACAAAAACCTGAAAAGGACCTGACAACCCACTCCTGAAAAATCCAGAAATAATCAGGCATTGAAAATTTAGGAATAGCAAAGAAGCACTGACAGTGCTGGACATGGCACAGTGTCAGGGTGTGTTTCATCCTGTTGTACATAGTGTTGCTATGAGTTGGACCCAACTCAATAGCACATAACAACAACAACAACAGAATATCAATAAGTATAGATGGTGAACTTCAAATATATTTATAACCGAAGTCAGGACATCTCAGAGTTTAAGCTATTTAGAAATTCATATGAAAACTAAATACATGAGATTATCTCTTTAAGGCAAATTTCACCAATATTTTAAGATATTCTTAATCAGTAATGTAAGATTAAAGTAAATATCTCAATGATAATGTAGAGTTTTAAACAATATGTAATACCAGGCAGATTCATATTTTTCTTAATTCTTTTTCATTTGAGGAGCTGGGATACTTTTTAATGAAAAACAGATGGAACAAGGCCATTAGTGTACAATTCGTTCTACTGTTAAAATTGGCAATTATATTATCAGCATCAAGAATATTTAATAGGAATTTATCAAAAATTGTCACCAATTTCAAATAGTCAAAACATTTGCAATTATTTCTTAGCTGAATAACTTAAGCTTTAGTCTTCCACTTAATTTTAGTAAATACTTAAACTTATTCAATATCTAATGATTATTTTAATATCAAAAGTCTCAATCCTATTGATTTCAAAAGAGTAACTGACATTTAGCTATCTCTTTGTATAGTGTAGTATAGTTTACTTAAGCCAATTTGGATGACTCAATGTATTCTTTTTTATATTATAATTGTAATTCAGATTCCAAACAATGAAATCAATTTAATATAATGATGACAACTATTTTTCTCTTTATCAGTTGTGGCTGTTAGATGCCATCCTGTCAGGTACAGCTCATAATGACCCTATGTACAACAGAATGAAACACTTGCCAACACAATGCCATGCCTGACATGATGTCAGTACTTCTCTGCTATTCAGAGAGTTTTCAATTGCTGATTGTTTGGGGAATGCTTTGGGAGTGGATTGCCACATTCTTCTCCCATTTTTTGTAGTGCTGGGTATGGAACTCAGGGCCTCACAGAGCACAGAACACCACTCTACCAACTGAGCTAATCCCAGCTCCTTATAATAACTAGGCATATATTATTTTCAAATACCCAAACCAGAGCGAAAAGGAATAAACAGTATCAGAACATTATTTAGTGTATATTTATTAGATGAAATGTCTGCTAGCCATTCTCATTAAGTTGCTATGGAAGAGGTTTGGATATCACTTTTCATGCTATCATAAAATATGAAGAAAATATTTGCATTGTAAGAAAAAGATAACTTAGGGCAATAAAATTATGATTATATATTTTAGACTATTAGTGATTAAGTAATATAAATTTTCCTTTTAATAATAAAGGAAATTGAGAAAGAAAATTTTATTTCCAAGGCTTTTAACTTATTAGAAACATTTTATAATAAAGAATTTTATCTCTACTTGAGTTTTTATTTTTCAGGCTAGCACATTGATTTTATATTCAATTTTTTAAGGATCTCATTTGCATATCAAATTTTCTTTGATTATTGCATGCTATAATCATGAAAGCCTGAAGCCATACCACTGTGGCATCTGATCTGGTCAGATCTTAGAAGTTAAGCATGGTGGGGCCCAGTTAGTCTTTGGGTGGGAGACCTCCTGGGAACATCAGGTGCAGCAGGCTTGGGAGAAGGACCTGGCAATCCACTCCCAAAACACAACCAGCCACTGAAAACCCTATGAATAGCAGAGAAGCACTGACAATAGTGTTTCATTTGTTGTACATAGGGTTGCTGTGAGTTGGGCACAGACTCCCTGGCACCTTACAACAACAGGAAGAGGGAGTAACCTATCCCCAACAATGGAATTCATTTGTTATCCTTTTGGATATGAACTGACTTCAGAGGGTTCATGCAGTAAAGGCTTAGTCCCCGCTGTTGGCACTACTGAGAAGTAACTAAGTCATGATTAACCCATTGATGAAGACATAGCTGAATGGGCTATTAGAAGGTGGGGCCTAGCTGTAGGAAGAGGCTCACTGGGGGCATGCCTATGAATGTGTATCTTGTCTTTGCCCTCTTCTCCCCTTCCCAAGCCCTCTCTGCTTCCTTGCTAACATGAAATATGAGCTTTATTCTGCCATGACTTCTGACCATGATATACTGCCTTCCCACTGTCCTGGAACCATGAAGAAAACAGATAAAGAAATGAAATCTATAAAACCGTGAGCTAGACTCCATCTTTCCTACTAAAGTACTGTTTCTCAGGTAGTTTTATCATGCCCCACATGTCTGTCAGCTTGTTGTGCTGTGGGAGCATGGATGTTGCTGTGATGCTAAAAGCTATGCTATAGGTATTTCAGATACCAGCTGGGCCACCCATGGTGAACAGGCTTATGCTGAGTTTCCAGACTAAGACAGACTAGGGAGAAGGACCTGGCAGCACACTGCCAAAACAATTAGCAGTTGAAAACCCTATGAATAGCAGAGAAGCACTGTCAAATATAGTGGCAGAAAATGAGCCCCCTAGGATGGAAGGCATTCAATAAACGATTACAGAAGAGTTGCCGCCTTAAAGTAACGTCAACTTTAATGACAGGAATGGAGAAAAGTCCTCTGGTCCCTCCTTTTGCTGTTGTGGCATGACTCAAAATGAGAAGAAACACAGTGGTTGCAAGAATTGGATCAAATATAAAAAGATCATGTGCAAGGCACAGTGTTGAGTAGTGTTTCCTTATGCTGTGCATAGGGTCACTTTGAGTTGGACTCAACCTGATGGTACTTAAGGATATATTTTTGTCACAGTGATGGAAAAGCTAACTCAAAAATTTTCTAGGATTTTATTAGACTATCTCAGGTGATCTAATCACCTGTACCCCACAATGCCAGTAGTTTGAGGCCATATATGACACGGATTATGCTTATGTTTCTGAAGCAGATATTAACTTTTGAAAGAACTGGGATCACCAGGATTGACATATAGCAATCAGAGCCTAGCAGGGCTGCTAGGGTTGGTTTCAGCTCCCAGTGAGCTAACTGGAATATGTGAGTAGAGTGAGCATAAGAAGAAAATTATGGTTCTCTAAGTAAAATTGAGAAGAGGGATGGTAGCCTAAGTGTGTACTACTTAGAATTAGTCTGTGGTACAGAAAATATTTCCTCCTTGTTGAATCTTAACTAAGAATCTTAAGGATTAATTTTTTAATTTAGAAAGAGAAAATTCTGCATAACTAATATATCTTTCATAACTATTCACAAATATTAAGTTTTGCTGTAATCCAAGCAATAATCATTGTGTTATCTTCAAAGGAGCTGCGATAATGCACTTTATTAACAATTAAACTAGTGAGTGTCATTATCGTTCGTAGTGTGGATATTGTGAAATCTGGCTATATCATATGCTAAAGTATGACTTTAGTGTATGTGATTATCTTCATTTCTCTAGAGGGTGTCTGAGAGAAGCCTGATTTAGTCAAGGAAAACTGTGACAATTCTTTTTGTTCTATTATTTTTTCAAGAAAGCTGTTTTGTTTTGTTTTTTTCCTAAGGCACCTATTGTCCATTATTGACCGTGAAGGCTTTGTAGATTTATATCTCATGTTTCTCAAGAGATTATGAACATTGACAGCATGGAATTTCTCTATTTGCACATCAACTTGAAATCAGTGACCTTCACAATTGCCTAATTAACTGAATCTTACTAAGTGAAGGTGGTTACATTGGCTTACTGTATTCCTTAAATGTGTTCATAGTTTAACACCATTTTCTGCAAAAAAAAATTGCAAATATGCCCTGAGCTTGGCCCATTCTATTTACTTAAGTGCCTGGAAATCAAATAGAATATGGAAATTAGGACTTTTTAAAAATAAAATTGAGATTCATCTAAAAATAAACTTAGGCGGTCCTCCAATGATACTAGGAAAATAAGAACATTTTTTTGTTTTGCTTTCAATAGTCCAATATTAGTATATCTGTACATGTGACTATAATATACAGAGTATGTAAACATATACATGATATTTATATAATTAGAAATTTGGAATATTTTATTTCTAAGTTTTATCTTTTGTTGTCTCTTTAATCCTCCCTGCTCAGGAAGAAGTAAAATGTGATAACTCTAATTTTTTAAAGTATCTTTCTAAAATCTACTCTATCATCTCTACCACAATGTTAAAAGTGGCATTTTGATCACTGAATTTCATGATCAGTGACAGAATTATTTTCATGCTTTGAAAAGAATGTATTTTCAGAAGACATTAAAAAAAATAGGACCTAAGTCAGCATATCCGACACATGTCTGTCAGTTTGTTGTGCTGTAGGGGGCTTGAGAGTTGCTGTGATGCTGAAAGCTATGCCACTGGTATTTCAGATACCAGCAGAGTCACCCATGGTAAACAGGTGTCAGCTGAGCTTCCAGACTAGGACAGACTAGGGAGAAGGACTTGGCAGCCCACTCCCACAACAAGCAGTCATTGAACACTCTGTGAATAACAGAGAAGTACTGTCAAATATAGTTCCAACAAATGAATTCCCCAGGCTGGAAGACATTCAAGAAATAAGTGATGAAGAGTTGTCTCCTCAAATTAGAGTCAACCTTAATGACAAGAATGGAGTAAAACCCCTGATCGTTTTATTTATTATTTTTTTTCTGATGTGGCACTACTCAAAATGTGAAGAAACACAGTGACTGAAACAATGGGCCCAAACATAAAAAGAGTGTGTACATGACACAGTATTGGGTAGTGTTTCATTCTGTTATAAGTAGGGTCACTATAAGTAGGGTCCAACTCAACAGCATCTATATATTGAGGATATTTTCCTCATAAATCTAGCATGTATCTTGTACACTGCATATGTTTAATCAATGTCAGATAAAGTAATATGTATTGTTGTGTGCTGTTAGGTGAAATATACAATTTCACATATATAGAGAGGAATATATATATGCATTTATGGATATATACATTCATATATATATATATATTCATTTGCCTAACATTCATTTTATATATATATATATATATAATATGCATACACACATTTATATATATGTGTGTATGTATATGTATGTCTATATGTGGACATGAATATATGCATATATTTATCTGTAACCTAATGAGATAGAAAATATTTCCTAAAAAAGGATCACCAGATGTGAAAGTTTAGTTTTTTATCATTAAGAATATCTTAGTTATGCATGCAAAAAGTAGGAAATCTAAAGTTCTAGAAGTTAATATTGAGTGAAGAGAAAAGAAATCAAACTGAAAATTTCTCCATATGTTCAGTAGTAAAGAAGAAAAAAACCTGAAGTGTTTAAATATGCCTTTTGAAACACGAAGAGAAGAGGAGGTCCTGGGAGCCCAAGATAGAGCATTTCAAATGGCAGGGGGATAATATGAAAATGTGAAACGTGAAAATGAGTGACGAATAGAGTCCTTCACTCCATCAACACTCTGTAAGATGCTGCAAAAGGGACATATGGAAGCTCAAACTTAACTAGAAGTGGGAATTTCCTTGCAGTGATCATAATGATTTTATAACATTTCTTTTACTTCTGAGGAGACAACGTGTTTTAGAGATATCAAAAATGTCATATTTATTATAATCTGTGTAGAATGTTTTCTTTTAAATAGAACATTATGCCCATTGCATATATACATGAACATGATATCTACTTTCAATCATAAATATATCTCATGCTAAATATAAACAACCTATCTTATTTAACTTTGCCCCAAATTTAAATATGTAGCAAATTCTTTACGAAAAATGAATTAAATGGTCGGGTATGGTAGTGCATTTCTGTAATTATAGCAACTCAGAAGGCTCCAGGATCCTGAGGTCTAGGGGAGAGGCAGCCTGAGTAACTTAATGAGCTCCTGTATCATAATAAAAAAAAAATTAGAAAGGGCCTGTGGTGCAGCTCAGTGGTGGAGATCCCTGGATTCAATCCCTCAGCATGGCAAAAAAATGAAAAATAAATTTCAAAATAAAAATAAGTTAAATGAATCCATTTAATTTTTATACATATGCATACTATCAACATCTAGGCATATCTTACATAACAGACACAATGAAATATTCTTTGTTATAGACACATGTTATTAAAACCTAATAATCTTGGAAAAGAAATTTATACACAGATAGCATCACCCTGCAGCATCAATTTTGCTAGGTAACTGGTGTATATGACTTCAAATACTTTAAGCTCAATTGGCAGAGTGCTATTCTGTGCTGTCTGAGACCCAGGGTTTAATCCTCAGTACTGGAAAAATGGGAGAAGAACATGGCAATCCACTCCCATAGCAATCCTGAAACAATCAGCCACTGGGCTTGGCACAGTGTGGGGGAGTGTTTCATCCTGTTGTACATAGGGTTGGTATGTTGAAAGACCCAACTAGATGTCACCTAACATCAACAACAATAACACATAGAGAAAAACAGGGAACATCTTGTTCTTAGTGATACTATTAATTCCATTAATGTAAATAAAGCGTGGAATATTTTAATATTATGTGTAAAATATATTGGGAGAAGGACCCAGCAACCCACTCCCAAAAATCAATCTGCCGTTGAAAACCCTACGAACAGCAGAGAAGCACTGACAATAGTGTTTTGCCTGTTTTACGTAGGGTCGCTATGAGTTAGATACTGACTCAAGAGCACCTACCAACAATAACATACAATATATACATAATACATATCTTTGTATACATACATATATACATGTCATCAATATGGAAATATATATAAAAAATATAAGTATAGAGGTTTGTATTCCAAAAATATTTTGAAGATGTTACTAAGTGACTGGACTGAACCAAGCTGATCAACTCCGTACTCTGTATCACTTTACTTTTGAACTTCACAAAAAGTTTTGATTACCAAAAAGGTCACAGTGATCAAAATCTCTTGTCATATCAAAAGAAATTTTGTATAACAAATCTATTAGAATTCAACCCATGAGTTCATACACTGGAAATTATAGTGAACATATTCTTTTACATATGCAAACATGCTTAGGTGGTAGGAAGACACCTTCAAAGTATTAACTCATTATTTTTATATTGTTTATTTTTTTTCACTTGAATTCCCAAGGCTCTCACCTTTACCCAAATTCAGCCAGCTATATAGAGACACTCATTTCTTCAAGGGGACTGTTGTTTTGTGGAACCAGTTACAGTATAGATGAAAGGTGAAATTCTTTACATTTCATGGCAATAGATAAAAATTCTATGGGCTAAAGAGTAAATTCCAGCTACTGAAAATCCCTCTGTCCTGGAACATTTGACAATGTCTGAAGTCAGTTGTGGTTGCCATGGCAGACCCTGTGTGTGTGGGAAAGGCTACCAATTCCTTGTGGGCAGAGGTCAAATCCAGGCTGAACGTCCTGTAATGCACAAGACAGCCTCCACCATGTAGAATCATCTGATCCAAAATATCAAGAGTGCTGAGGCAGACAAATGGTAGTCTAGAGAATAGGGAAAAGAAGTAACCTCATTACTACAAGAAGAGAGGAAAACAAGAGATCACCCAGCTCTATCCCCAGGTGCATTTTCTACCAAGATCAGAGGCCTGGAGAACTCAGTCTGCAGAGAACTGACTCTACCCTCCTGAGAGCTAAATATCACCTATGCTAACAAGAGATTGTTGTTGTTGTTAGGTGCCGTCAAGTCGGTATCCGACTCATAGTGACCCTCATAGGGTTTTCAATGGCTGGCTGTTTCAGGATTGCCTTGGGAGTGGATTGCCATGTCCTTCTCCCGTTTTTGCGGTGCTGGGAATTGAACTCAGGACCTCAGAGGCTGCAGCGCAGTGCTCTACCCACTGAGCTAAATCCCAGCCCCAACAAGAGATTAGTTGCCTTCTTTTTGCAAGCTAACCAAGATTTCCCTTCAGTGACAGCAAGAGTGTCATTAACTAATTGTCCAAGGAGTTCAGATGCCTACTTTTCATTTTTTCTTGTAGTGATTTGGGTATTAAACCTAGGGCTTCATGCATGCTTGTCAACTGTTTTCCTGCTGTATAGACACTGAGTTGACCCCGAGGCTTTTTGTTTGTTTGTTTGTTTTTGAGACAAGAGTCCTTCTAAGTCGCACAAGAGGTTTTTTTGTTTGTTTTTCAGACAGGGTCTCCCTATGTAGCACAGGCTATCCTCAAAGTTGTGATCCTTCTGTCTCTGCCTTTTGAGTGCTGGGATTACAGTTGTGAGCTACCATTCTGAACCTGATGTCTTCTTTTGATCACACAATTTGTTGCTTTATTAAAGGCACCCTCAGTTGACCACCCTCGTTCTAATGACTTAGGACATAAGGGCTGTGTGGAATGGATGGAACACCTGTTTTCCTGGTTCAAATGGTGTCAGAGAGCATTAACTAAAATCTGACCCCTGAGCAGTGCAATGGATAGACAGCCTCTATGTACTCACATGTACATCCTCCTCTTAAAATATAAAGTTTTCATATGACATTATCATATCATAATAACTAACAAGTCTCTGTACTAGGATCCCAGATTAATAATTAAACTCAAAGAAAACTTATTTCTATAGTTGTTTACCTTATGTACATAATATTTGTCCTTATAAGTCCATGGTAATTTTCATGAGTGTCATTGTGATATAATTACTCGTATGAGATTGACAGCTACAGTCAATTTATTACAGATTGTATGACATGCTAATTTCCCATCTGTCCAGGGCACTGCTTTTCAAGTGCCAGGGTTTTACAGGAAAGTTATAAGAACTGAAAGCCTGCTCTTCTAATTGCAGGTTGACAATTATTAATGCAATATTCTTACTAAGGAGAAGGCACGCCTCTTCATTTTCTAAAAAGGTCACTTTTATAAAAAAAAAATGATAGTTCATTACAATCTCCAAATGGAAAATTATTTTCTACTAATATAAGCAGGATCTGTCTTTCATACTTACCCTTAATCCAAAAATTTTCTCCTTTCTAACATTTGTTCTCCCAATATTCTCTGTAGAATTTCTTTTGCGTTGTGAACGTTTCTAGAAGGGCTTTAATGAACCACCACAAAGAAGATAAAATTAGTGTTATGTCTTTTCTAAATACATTGTGAGTGCTGTGAGGGAGTCAGCCAATGGCACGTTGAATGAGCTCTTTACTTACTTAGGTAAGAAAATAAGGCAATATGCAGAGAAAACATAGGAGACCTGAAGGTGAAGTAAAAATTTAAGCTACAACAGAAAGAATTATGAATGATTATTTTTTCCATTTGATTATTTTTGGTGGTGGCAGGACTAGAAGTTGAACCTAGGACCTTGTGCATGCTGGGCAAGTGTTCTACCATTGAGCTGCACCTCCAGCCCCCTTTTTATTTTTATTTTGGAACTGAATCTTTCTATCTTAACCAGGCTGCCTCTAACCTGAAACTCAAACTCCTCCTGCCCCTGCTTCCCAAGTCACTGTGATTACAGGCATGTGCCATGGAGCCTGGCTACATTTGATTTCTAATATGCCCAGAGTGGCTTAAATTTGTGCAACATACAGATAGCTCTGTTCTGAGGGTCTCTGAGGATCTGCGTTTACTAAAGCCCTGGGCTCCTTCATATCACAGGAAATCTCATATTCTTTCTCAGGTATTATACAGGCAATTTTTGAATGAAACATTTGATAAATGTTTCAGAAGCATTATACTATCTTTCAGTGTTTGGATATATCACTTCTTCATTTTGTAAATTACAGAAAAACAAGATTGATTGTATTAAAAGGGAAAATGAGAGGATGCATGGAAAATTGGCAGGAAGTTTAGATTCAAATACACAAAAGAAGATATTAAATAAATCATCTTTTGTTGTTGTTGTTGTGAGGTGCCATTGAGTAGGGTCTGACTCACAGCTATCCTATGTCCAACAGAACAACATGTTCCCCAACACTGTGCCATGCCCAGCACTATTGTCAGTGCTTCTCTGTTATTCATAGGGTTTTCAGTGGAGGATTATTTTGGGACTGGATTGCGAGGCCCTTCTCCCAAGGCTGCAGAACCCAGTACTCTCAGGTGGTGTCCCACCAAAGACTAACCAGGCTGACCCTGCTTAGCTTCAGAGATCAGAAGGGATGCAGATACTAGGGTGCCACTGCTGCAGACCATCTTAATCAGGTACAACATAATACAAAGCATGCTGTTGTAGATGAATAAATTTTTTGAAAATACTATGTAGCTATAGATTTTAAACATAATTTGGGGATAAGAGAGCATAAGTTAAGTGTATTTTAAAATGACTTCACCATAGCTTCTCCCACTTACTAAATCCCTCCATACATAAAGTCTTTATAGATTTTTCCCCAAATGATTCAGGGGGAACTCCTTAGTTAGACTCAATTGCTATTAAAATGATGTGATAAAGAGAAAATCAGTGTTACTGAGAAAGGTAAATTTAGCAGTGCTGATTAGATAAATACTCAGCTGGTGTGACAATTATTGAAACCAGCATTTGCAAGTTGCATCAGCTCTGTACCTTTTTTTCATTTAATTTATTAGAATGCTCTGAATACAGATTAAGTCCCTTAGCCTAATATTTCTTGGTTCATTAGCATTAAAATGAGAACTGCAAATTCCTTGAAATAACCTTTAAATTGTTTCTTCTAACTTCAACATAACTTCTGACAGTATCTCTAAATCTCCTCCAACTATTATTTTGTCATGTTCAACCCTTCTCAAGCTGTGTTTAATTTAGTTGTTACCAAGGGCTAAACTTTCAAACCTGACTTTTAAAAGCAATCTACAAATTTTGTCATGGAGACTAGGGGCACAGAGCAAAGATTTTTTCAGCAAAACTTCAGGCCATATGGAAGCTCTGAGAATAACTCTCTAAAATATACCAAGAGACAGAGAGAAGGTGGTCCACCAAAATGTTTTATGCATGATGTTTCCTCCAATACAGTAAACAATGAAAATTTCTTTCTATCATGTCTGTTGCATTTTCTGAGGACTCATGAAATTCATCCAAGTCATCTTATGGTGTAGATTACACCAGATAGATGTCACAGAAACACAATTGTCCTATAGAAATGATATTTCAAAATGGTGGGAAAAGTAAAGAGAAGAGAAAACAAAAGAAAACAAAATATCTCTAAGGCAAAGACTGAAGAAACATTTGTAGACAATGCTGGAAAAAGTATTTGAAAGAATTAAAGATTTCACAGACAACAAGCAGCTCAAAATTATCATGTGGATGATTGATATTTAAATAAAATGACAGTGGAGATAAGATCTACCAGATTTTTTTCAAATAAATATATTAAGTAGGGACTTTTAGGAAAAATTCTACATTTAATTCAAATATTAAAGTGTGTTTCAACCATGCAACCAAGTAAGATTCTTCTGGTTCAAAACAATAATCTTCAGAAAATAAAAATGAGTTAGCTTTATGACTGTTCTTAGGTGAAATGGAGCAGTCAAACAGTCCATGATTTACTTCTGTGCTTGAGAAAGTTCTGAAGATACTTCAGGAAATTATATACTTATGCCTCTTTTTCAAATGTCCAAAATTAAGACAATCATTTAAGATACATCACAAAATCAAAGATTGTGACTTGTGCTATCAATAGAATTAAGAGATAGTCTTATTATCAATTTTGAAATTCTTATATTTTACTAATTCTCACTGTATGTATAGGACAGCAATATTGATTCTGTCAGGAAATACATATTTCAACAAAATACCTATAGTGTCCATATTGTTGTTGTTAGGTGATGTCAAGTGGAGTCCAACTCATAGTGACTCTCACAGGGTTTTCAATGGCTGATTTTCCCTGGATTGCTTCGGGAGTGGAGTGGACTGCCACATCCTTTCCCCATTTTTGTGTTGCTGGGGATCAAACCCAGGTCTTCAGAGTGTGTAGAGCAGCACTCTACCAACTGAGCTGAACCCCAGCCCATAGTGTCCTTAGGTTTCCCTATTTCCATATGCAAGTCTTCAATTTTGCTCCCCACTAAACATAATTTTATCTTTTCTTTCATTAATGATATTGATTGTGGTCTACTTTAACTACTATAAATGAAATTTTGAATTGACTTTTGTAACTAATTCTTTTGTTGTGGTTGTTTTTGTTGTTGTTATGTCTCCTCAAGTCAGTCTGACTCATAATGACCATCATAGGGTTTTCTATAGCTGTTTTCTGGGATTGTTTCAGAAGTGAGCTGCCAACTCCTTCTCACATTTTGAGGTGATAGGGATTGAACCCAAGGCCTCAGAGAGCACAGAGCAGCACTCTACCAACTGAGTTAAATTCCAGCCTCAATAATTTTATTTTTTTATATGTAAGTGCAGTACTTCAGTTTGTTTTAGAATTTTCATGGGTACACAAGTGTCTGCTGTAGACATGAGCCCTTTGTTAAATTTTATTACATGGTAATAAAACACAGTAAAATGAATGGCTTTGTATTGTCACTTTTGGTTTTCTATTATGATCTTCACAGAACTGTGTTCTACTCCATTCCAGTGCTAAGTGCTTTGAAAAATTAGGCTGGAGATCCTACCCATTGAGAAAAGATTTTCAAATATATTTCAATTTCTACAGAAAGATTAGTTTAACAGATATGTGCTTCTTACACTCACCTGATGTAGAATTAATAACTTTTTTCCTCTGGTGCTAAAGAAATACTTTTAACTAGTTTCATTAGCTGCATTTTATTAGGGCTGTGACTATTAAAGGTAAACAATTTTGAATTACATCAGTTTAAAAATCACAGTTTAAAATCCATAAAACTACTGTGATTTTTATCTACTCACCATGCATCATTTATTTACTTTTGTTTTAGCAACAATTTTTTGTTAACATAGTTTGTTATTTAGTTGTTGCCCATGGATTTGAAGTAAAACAGCAGATTTAAACTTATTCTAAATATTGTAAGTTAATTGCATTTATTTATTTATTTACTTATTTATTTATTTATTGTACTTATTCAGTGGATAATAAGATGATCTTTCTTTAACAAATAGTAGCATGTTATGAGGGAAAGAAATAAGATCTGTCATAAGTAATCAATTTGTCTTCTGGGTATATAAACATTTACATTTTCAAGACCTTAAAACTCAGAAGCTTATAAGCATGCCATAATATCATGTCAGTAGCCAAGGGAAAGTCCATGAGGACTCCAATCCCTGCCATCTTTTGAAACAAAAGGGCTTTTTGATAAATCACTCTTGTTCTTCACTGATGGCTGATTAGATGAGTGACTCCATGGGATTAACTCAGGTGGTAGAGTGTCATACTGCACTCTCTAAGGAAAATGGGTTAGATCCTAAGCACCACAAAAATGGCAGAAGGACATGGCAGTCTAATCCCTAAGTGACCTTGAAACAATCAGCCATTGAAAACTCTGTGAGGGTCACTATGAGTTGTATAGGATGGCACCTAACAACAACAAAGCTAGCAGTCATCTTTCTTCCTTTTGGATTCTTGATCTTTTTTTCTAAAATGTGGTCCTTGATATTTATTTTAGTGAGGGTCTGTGAACTAAACCCTAGCCCTTAGCCTATACAATAGATAAATAAAATTCAAAGTTAAAAAAATGTCCATAATACAATTGATAAAGTCAGGCATGGTGGCTCAAACCTGCAATCTCAGCACTGTGGAAGCTGATGCAGGAGGATTGATTATGAGCTTGAGGCAACTGTATGATACATACGGAGACTGTCTGGAAACACAAAAATGAAAACCAAACACACAAATGAAAAGCTTAATGAAATGTAATGAAATGATGTAAATTTAATTGTTTAAAACTTTATTTAAGATGTATAATATGCCCATGTCCTCAGGTTTTTGTGAATGTGCCTGAAGGAGACCATAGGCAAAATGAGAGTGAATGTGCAAAAATGATGATAAAGAGGAATATCAAACTTTAAATGCGTGGAATATATATTTATAACACAAAAGCCATTATTTTAGTTAGAATAGTTTGACTAAATGAAAATCAAAACGCTGTGCACATATACAGAAATTATAGTTAGAATTTCATCTGACACATTTCCTTATTATTTAAGCTCTATTAAATTTAGCCTGTATTTTGTAAGTGCTTTCCCTATATCCAAGTTATTGCATTCACTGGGGGATACATTATTGTAAGTGTGATAAGCATTCATTTAAAAACATCTAAAATAAACACAGGGGCTGGGACTTAGCTCAGTTAGTAGAGCACTGCGCTACAGTCTCTGAGGTCCTGAGTTCGATTCCCAGCACCTCAAAAATGGGAGAAGGACCTGGCAATCCACTCCCAAGGCAATCCCGAAACAGTCTGCCATTGAAAACTCTATGAGGGTTGCTATGAGTCAGATACTGACTCGACAGCACCTACCAACAACAACAACAACAAAAATAAACACAAATACTAAAAGAGATATTATAGGTTAATTCCTATGATGACAAAAGAAAAAGGAATCAAAAGAGGGAAAGCTCATTAGATGAAATGGCAGATAGATTAAGAAATAAAGATTTTCATGTGAAAAGGAATTTAAGGAAAGGAGTATTTGGGAGGTAAGAAGGTGCAACATATGTAAATGTCCTAAATCAAGAAGGAAAGACCATGAAATTCTAGGCTGCAAAGTAATTTTGTGTACCTGAGTTAAAAATCATAATGGTGGAGGAATGTAGATAATGGTGGAATGATCATATTTAAACCTAGACAAAGAATACACAAGTTTATGTAGACTTCTTTTGTTCTGATATATAATATCCCAAGGCCAATGGCACCTTAAAAACTTTGCAAAGGAGAATGGAAGAAGTACAGGATTACGTCTGCAGTTTGAGAGACAAATTGATAGGAAAGGCACCCTGGAAAGGCAATGAGGCCAAAAACAATCTAACTGCTATTCTTTCTGTGAGCAAACTATCAGAAAATATCATTAATATATCGGACAATATCATTAATACCACACACAAGCAAAATTTTACTAAAGATCACTCAAAAGCAACTGCAGCAGTATATAGACAGGGAATTACCAGAAAATCAAGTGGGATTTAGAAGACGCAGGGAACCAGGGATATCATTGCTGATGTCAGGTGGATATTAGCTGAAAGCAGAGAATATCAGAAAGATGTCTATCTATGTTTTATTGACTATACAAAGGCATTTGACTGTGTGGATCATAATAAATTATGGATAACACTTCAGAAAATGGGAATAACAGAGCACCTAATTGTATTCATGAAAAATCTGTATGTGAACCAGGAAGCAGTTGTTCGAATAGAACAAGGAAACACTGCCTGGTTTAAAGTTGAGAAAGGTGTGCGTCAGCGCTGTATCCTTTCACCCTATCTCTTCAATTTATACACTGAGCAAATAATCCAAGAAGCTGGACTTTATGAGGAAGAACGCGGCATCAAGATTGGAGGAAGACTCATTAACAACCTGCGTTATGCAGATGACACAACTCTGCTTGCTGAAAGTGAAGAGGATTTAAAACATTTACTGATGAAGATCAAAGATCATAGCCTTCAATATG
>VMDO01006781.1:0-89696 GCA_007922755.1 Pedetes capensis
TATATGAATAATGCTTATCAAATTGCATATATGAAAATTGTCACAACGAAAAGCATGTCAAAATGAATCACATTATGATGTACATTAAAAATTTCTAATAAAAAAAAAAAGAAAAGCTAAACTTTAGGGCATATGTAACATGCTAGAAAGGAGTGGGGAGAGGCAGAGGAGCATATCAGGGAGAAAAAAATAGCTTTTAAGAAAAATAAGTGGGAATATAGGACAATAGAAAGGAGATAGGAGAATTTTATGACTATGTCTGTTTGGAGGATGTCTTATTCGGATTCTGGCTTGTGGTGCCTTCTTATGTCTGGGGATGATTTGGTCTTCCCTGGTCCTGGAGTTCCCGGAGAGGGGATTTAAGAAGGCAGCTTTCTTTTGGAGGTTTTGTTTTTGTAAGATAAAAGGCTGTCAGATACAGCCTCTTTCTGTGCTGCTGATGCTCAGGTGTTTTCAGCTTAAAATAAGCCTTACGCTACTGTGTCCTATTCTGGACCCCCGCGTTCTTTTTTTACATTTTTATTTATTATGCCCAATGTGTCTGCTTGGTCATCTGTGCCAACTGTTCCCTAAATTGCTTATGCACCAGAATTTTCTGAAAAATTACAGAAAGAATACATATTCCCCAATCCAAACCAAAGCTAATTAAATATATTTTCAGGGAGAGGAATTCTAAGTGGAGAGCACCAGGAAACACATTTTTTAAATAGCTCCCTTGAGGAACCCAGGGGTCTGGTGCTTAGAAACTGATCTGAACCATCAATCCAAACAAGAACTTTCTGTTAAAATGCTGGTGTTGATTGGCCAGTTTCTATCAAGCCTATTTTTTATGTTATATTATAGAATTCAGAAATGTGGATTTTGAAGCATATTTTGAAGCATAAATTCAATGAAGCATAAATTCAAGTGACCACCATTTTCCCTTCAAACAAGACAAATTAGATGTGATCAAATGAACAATGTTATAATCAAAGGAAAGTAAAGATAAAAGAGCTCTTAGAAATAAATCTCTTGAAACTGTGTTTATCATACTTAGGAGAGAAATTGCAGCAAGAAAGAAGTATGTTTCCAAGTCAGAATCTAGAATCCATTTCCTTTTCAAAAGCTTTCTATACCTGAATATAAATCTTTTGACTTGCCTCTGTTGCTCACTGTAGAGACACAAGCCAGCAGGAAAGGAGGAGAGATGCTTGTTTTCCTTTTTAAGTGCTGATTTCCTTTGCCTTGTTCCTCAAGCAAACTTCTTCAAGCATGGACCATATTTGTGCCTTCTTCTCTTCTTTAGTACATCCTGAAAGACATATGTGCTATTTTACTTCTTGGAAACGGCCATTTGTATAGTTTTCGAACTTCAGCCAGTGCAAACCTATTAGGTGCTAGAATTTGTACTGACTCTGAGGAAAATTAGTGCTCAATGTCAATTGCATCATCACTACTTCATCATCCTTAAGATGTAACCCATAGAATGAGTTCATACATATGACTGCCAAGGCATAGAGGCAAGGGCTATCCAATGTCCAACCAACTATCATGTGGCCCTGAGAGGTATCTCAAGGTTATTGCTGGTTACAGGAGACACAGAGATGAAGGGTGCAGCCACTACACTCACCAACCGTAGGGGAAGATGCCCAAAGAAAAGTGAGTATTGCAACACAGAGTGACAGACATGTATGGGGTGTGCTCGTGAGGGGTGTGTGTATGTCTGTGGAATGGGGGTATTCTTTCTGGGACAAGAGATGAGAGAGTATAATTAATACATCTTATATGGTGGAGATCAGGAACAAATAAACAGTAGTCTTGTAAGATGAGTCCTGGTAGTTGTGCAGGACTTTTCCAAGTATAAGGGAGAAAATCATCTTCTAGCAGAGGTAAAGATCTCATGCAAAGGCAAGAGGTAATGGGAACACAACCCATGTGCACTCACGGAGTGTCATTCAGTGAAGCTGTCGTGGAGTACTGGTGAAGGAGGAAATGGACACGAAACTGGAGTGGTAGTGGGTGCGAACTTCATAAAGCTTCTTGATCTCCTCTCTGTATACATAATGAGAACTACTGAAGAATTTTAGGGAAGCAGGAAATGGTCAGGTTTATAATTAAAAGAAACAAGTCTCTTTGGTATGGTTTGATAAATTGCAGCAGGAGTGGTGAAGCTGAAAGGCTACTTGATAAAATAATGAAGAAATTGTGGTGGACCAGTTACGCAATACCCCCAGAGAGAAATTCCAGAAAATCAGCAAGAAGGAAACAAGTAAAATGTACAAAAATTAAGTTTTTAAAATAGAAAATGTTTACTTGGCAATCATTTTTTTCAATATTCCTTGTATTTGTGGGCCATACTTATGAAGAGAAAACACATTGCTTTAATTTAGAATTTAATGTGTTAAGAATATTTGTTATAATTTATGGGTAATTACAAATATACTTAAAGGAAATATTGAAAGAAGAAAAAAATAGTGTATTGAGCCAGTTAATCATGTAGCATATATCATTAACTGAGAAGAAGAATGAGTCTAACCTTTGGATGATAAGAAGTAAATTCTATTCTAGTAGTGATCATATTACATTTGAGGAAGAACATATCATATATATTCAGGGAGCAATAGCTTCAGTGACCTGGAGTCTGCAAAACTGGGCAATTTTTCCTTGTCTAGATGAGAGGCAAGATCTTACAGTTTAGAGAGACAAGAATCTGATTTTTGGTGTTATAGGTGTCATCCAGTAATAACTATGACAAAAAGAGGAAAGGAGAGGTGTGTTGTTTGAACATACAGATAAATAACCCAAAGATATTGGGAAGAATTTGGGATTTTTATCAGACAAATATTTCTTTCTTTCTTACTTATTCACTTAATTTTTTTGCAGTTTTCTGACACAGTATTTTACTATTTGAGCTGAGGCTTAGCTCAGTTGGTAGAGTACTTCTCTGCACTCTCTGAGGCCCCAGGCTTCAATCCCCAGCATTGCCAAAATGGGAGAAGGGTGTGGCAAGCCATTCCCAAAACAGTCCTGAAACAATCAGCCATTGAAAACCCTATGAATAGCAGAGAAGCACTGACATAGCAATGGGCATGGCAAAGAGAGTGTTTCATTCTATTGAACATTGGGTCTTTATGAATTGGACTCAACTTGACTAATGGCACCAAACATCCACAAGTCTAACTATTTAGCTCAGGCTGGCCTGAAACTTATGATCCACCTACCTTAGCCTCCCAGATTCTGGAATTATAGGTATATGCCACCACACCTGGCTTTCAGACAGATACTTGTATCTGTTTGGGAAATAAGTAAAAAATAAGAAATAGAGAAAATAATTTTCCTTTACTTAACATTACATAATAGAAAGGAGTGACATAGTAGCAATATCAGTGAGTCAAATAGATGAACTACAAAAATAGTAATTTATACTAAACATGGAAACACTTAAAACAGTTTATACTAAACATGGAAAACACTTAAAAATTGACAGAAGAGATTCAAACAAAAAGTAACATTTTAAATTACATTAGCTTTTAATTTGAGGAAAACAGCCTATTAAAATACTCTTGAAATTATTGCAGTGGATTAATTAAACTCATTTTTGATACAAATGAGATCATTGTAGATATTAAAATAAGAGCACCTGAAATGATACCATATATGTAGAAGGAGAAATTAACTCTCAACCTAGAAAAAGATAAGAAATAGACATCTGGAAGTGGATTCTAAGTTCAGAATCAAATAATAGAATTTTAAACTGCACTAATAAACAACCAACTACAGCTACATATAATCACATAGGCTCCAAGTATATTAAAAGAGAAAGACACTAGATGAAATAAAATAAATTGAGCATATTTTATTTATTTAAAAAGCATGTTGAGCTGGGCCGCGTGGCTCATGCTGTAATCCCAGTGACTATGGAGACAGAAGCAGGAGGATGTCAAGTTTGAGGCCAGAGGCTGCCTGTTTAGCTTAGTGAGACCTTGTCTCAGAGATAAAAGAGCAAAAAATGGGCTGAGGAAGAGGCTTAGTGAGAAAGCACTTGCAAAGTTTGTGTGAGGCTCTGTTTTCAACCCCCAGTGCCTTAAAAACAAACAAACAAACAAACAACAAACAAACAAATATAAGGGGCTGGAGATGCAGCTCAGTAGTAAAGTATGAGTTAGGCACTGGGTTCAATACCCCAGTACCACAAAATAATTAACTAATTAGTTGATTTAAAAAATAAAATGCATATCAAGAGAACAATTATTTCAATGATAATGAGGAAATTGTTTTTCTCTTGGGAGAAACTAGCACAGATTTGAGAAGCAGTGATTGAACAAGGCATGTTGATTTTAGCAGTGCATCTTAGTTTATGCATGTGTTTATCTGTGTGATGTGTGCTATAGTACATATATCAAAAGTGAATAAGTACGATGAAAACAAGCTCTTTGATCTGGAATTTATGAGCCACTGTTCAGTCATATCAGAATGTAGGAAAGGCATGTGCTGGATCACTCCCTTTCATGCATATTAAACTTGAAATACCTGTACATTTAAACTCACAATTTATTCACTATTCTCACAGTTTTAATCACATTTGCCATTATCAGGACTCTTCTTTTGTTTCATTCACAATGGTGTACTTCAACCTTAACAAAATATATTAAATGCAGTTTAATCAGCAGAGACCTTTAAAACTACAATTTTGGTAGACTTCAAAAAGCATTGAACTCAGGTTATAGATGTATAAGGTAAAGCTCAGAGCCATTTGATTAAAGCCCATGGAGAAATAGTTGGAAGACATGGATGAAATAGGATTCGAGATATGAATGAGAGAAATTTTCCAGCACAGCAGAATGGCGTTGAGCTTTTGCACTGGAGTCCACTGGAAGATAGGGAAACTTCCCTGGTCCCAGGATGCTCTGTTTTGCCAGGTTTTGCTGTTGTTGCCCTGCATGGCTGTCACTGCTTCACGGGATGGAGAGTCTGGAAGGGCTCTGCCCCAGTCCCATGCTCAGAGTGCAATCTTTTAGCATGGGTGTGTGTTCTCTGGGAACCACTATGCCCCAGTGCTCTCAATATAGATAAGACACACCTTATCTGGTGCCACAGCAGCACAGTCCTCTGCACGTGCGTCTCCTGGCCTCAAGCTCGCCTGCCAAAAGTTGTCTCCTGCTGCACCATGCTCATGGATCAGGTTTGACCATGACCAACTAGATGTGCCATCCACTGAGCAGCAGGACCACAGTCACACCTCAGCCACAGCCCCATAGGAAACAGGCACCTTCCAGGGTTGCCTCCCAGAGTGCACTCTCTCAGACCCTTTATTTACTCATCTTTAAGACTTTAATAATTCCTCTCTTAAAATAATATGTTGTTGTTGTTAGGTGCCGTCCAGTCCAGCCTGACTCATAGCAACCCTATGCACAACAGATCGAAACACTCTCCGATTCTGTGCCAGTCACACAATCTTGTTTATGTTTAAGCCCATTGTTGCAGACACTGTGTCAATCCATCTGGTGGAGGACTTTCCTTTTTTTTCGCTGACCTGTCACTCTCCCAAACATGATATCTTTCTCCAGGCATTGATCTCTCCTGAGTACATGTCCAAAATATGTAAAACACAGTCTGGCCATTCTTGCTTCCAAGGAGCACTCTGGTTGCCCTTCTTCTAGAACAGATCTGTTGGTCCTTTTGGCAGTCCATAGTATATTCAATAGTCATTAAACTTCCCCCTTTTAAGTTTTTATCTCCTGATTTACCCAGGCTGATACAATGATTTACAGTAACAATGCTCCTCATATTTGTAATGTCAACCAAGAAACTTTGGTCATCTGCCCTGGAAAAAAATCAAGTTTAGATGACTTCTAATCCCACCATCAACATGCTGTATGCCTCTGTACATAGATGGAATTCATGGAGTCCTTTGCCCTCTTTGGGATTGGGATCACCCATAACCCTTATATCATAGAGAATATGTACCTTGTCTCAGGTGTTATAACTAAGACCTGCCCAAAAAACATTCCCAACAAGTGCTCCTACTAACATTTAATCTCCCTTGTATCTTAATCTAAATTACTTTCTCTATTTTCAATCACTCTTCAGACCATATGTAGACCATATACCTCCTAAAACATGCAATTTCTGATGTTGCCCCACTCTTTTTCACTACATTTACTTTCTGACTCATAGATGGTCTTCAGTTTCTCAGAGAACCCATCCTTGGAGTAGCAAATTCTTTGCAAGATACTGGGAACAAATTAGGAGATCAATACTGGGTTTGAGAGAGCAAGTTAATAACATCTGGTTTTGAAATTATGGATTAAAGCTCTGCAGGTGGCTTGGTCTCTGGAACTTTAGTAGTTGTGATATTTGAAATAACATAATCAAAGGGAAAATTGGGACCGTCAAAGAAATAAATGGGAATTCTCCGATAAGCATAAGGAGACTTTTGCCCAGTTCTGTATTTAGTTATGAAAAAAATTGTCTACAAATATGGATTAATATAACATTGTTTTCATCCACTTGGCAGAACAAATCATGGTTAACACAATTGTCTGCTGCTGTCATTGTGGTTTCTCTGTCAGATACTAGCCTGAAGGCAGTTCTTTGTCAACTGAATGTCAATATATTCAGCAAGGATTTCAAAGTTTTAGGCTTTGTATCTGGGTAAATTGATCAACCACAGCTATTAAAAAGGTCTAATAATTTATTATATAGATAATACAAACAATATTCTTTTCAAGCATACTATGAAATATTTAATATTTTGAATTTTAGAATGGTAATTGTTTTTTAAAAACAGAAAAAAAAAGAATTCCAAAAGTTTTTTGTTGTTGCTGTTTGACTTTTTAAAACATTTTCTAGTTCCACAATATATGTAAATTATGCCTGAGTAGTCAAAACTGACAAGTTGATCAGTCCACCCATCAATTAAAGAGAAAACATCTCATTTGGGTGAATTTATTGCCAGATTCATTTAAATGAAAGATCAATTTACATATAACAGTAAATCTATAACTTGTAGATATATACACATTAATATCCAAAGACATAAAAAGACCTTACTATAGAAAACAAAATTGCAGCTGGTTTAAATCATCTTAACACTTTAACAGTAGGGACTAACTGAAGAATTTACTAAAGTTACCCTAACAGTAAAATTTCCCCATGGACAACTTAATGGAAAATGTATGAAAAATAGAATAATTGGAAAACTAAAAATTTAAGTCCTACTAATCTTTATAGAATCTTAATAATAGAATAATGTAATGTGAAATATTATATAAAGCACTTAACGCATATCATATGTTGCTATATGCTATAAATTATAGGGTAATATGTTTGTTAAATATGATATGTAATATGATATATAATATTGATCATATGATATTAAACAGTGGCAAAATTAACAAGATGACAACTTTAAAATTTCTTGCATGTGAATAATTGATATAATTAAAATAGAACAAAAATTATTTTCAGGAAAAAGCTAAATGAAATGTGTAAGTTAAAGATTTTGTTTTATTTTAGCAATGAATAACCAAAGACTGGAAACTGGCTTTGTTTTTTCAAGAGAGTCTTTTACTTAAATATGACTATACATTCATGGTAAGTGAGATAACACAACTTTTCCATCAGAGTGCCATCTTGTTTCTCACAAAAAATTAGAAAGTGTTTAATTTTATTGCCATTTTATTTACAAACAAGTTCAGAGGGATGAACTGACTTACTCAAGAGCATACAGTGGCTAAGGGGCAGAATTGAGACACAATTCCTTCATGTTGATCCATAATAACACTGATCTTATCACCAGCTATACTTAGATAGGAGATTTCCAGGATGTGAAATGGTACTCATCATTATGGTTTATAGCCTGCAAAAGAAATTTTTCATGGAGACAAATATTTAGATCTTGATCTTGGAGCTGGTGCTCTAGTTAATGCCCCTTCCTTATGGAATCTTAAATCTTAAAGGTCAAGTCTAACACTGGACCACCCATTTCACTGGGTGGGGATAAGGGACATAGGGAAGGCTATGGCAGCCAATTTCAAGTACAATTTTAAGACTTCTGATGAGAACAAGGATATTCTATCATATTTGAACGAGGCAATACATGATTCTAGCACTCAGGCTAGAATTGAAATTGATTCTCAAAGGTCTTCACTTTTATACAGGAAACAAACAAACAAACTCACCCTATTCACCTTTTTTTTTTAAAAAAAAAAAAAACAAACAAACCTATATCCATACTGCTTCACTTCTGGCCACCAAAATATGTGCATGTGTATGGGGGGGCAGTTATGGAAGTTTCGCCAACAAGAAGCTTCTACATGTCTGCAGATAACAATTGGGTGTCTTATAAATCAATTCAATTTAATTCTGAAACCATCTACGTGGAGTTGCCACAGACCTCACATGTTAAGGGCTCAGTCCCACAAGACTGACCCCAATTTTAGATGCCAGTCACAAATGGTGGGCCACCAGCTTATGTGCCATGCCATTTCTCTCTGACTTGGCTAAAAGTTGGAAGTTCCTACAACTCTCTCTTCGGTTTTAATCATTTGCTAGAATGACTCACAGAACTCAGGAAAATACTTACATATATTATTTTACTATAAAGAATAGGATAAAAGATCCAAATGAGCAGGTAAAGAGGTATTTAGGGCAAAGTCTGGAGAGGTCTAACGAGCAGGAGCTTTTATTGATATACAGTTGGAGTGCACCACCTTTCTGCCACAGGGATGTGTTTACGAGCCTGGAAATTTTCTGAACTTTGTACTCTAGAGATTTTGGTGGAGGCTTTATCACATTGACATCATCAAAATCAATTACTAACTCAGACTGTAGCATGTCTCCTCCCCATGAATGACAGGTGGTCTTTCTATAGTCAGCTCCCATCCAGGAGGCCATTAAGAGTCCCATCATTGGAGCAAATGATGCTCCCATTGCCCCGGGAGATTCCAAGTGATTTAGAAGCTCTGTGTCAGGACCAAAGTCAAAGACAAAATATTAGAACAAAAGATACTCTTAGCATCCTTATTTTAGTAAGCATTTTAGGAGCTATGTGCCAAGAAAGGCAGATGAAGACCAAATATATATTATAAATCACAATATCACAATATCACAACTTCTGTCACCCACTGCACTGTATCTGAAATACTGACTTTCAATGTCTTCTATAGTCCTAATCATATCCCTAAATCAGACCCAGGGGATGAATCCCTTCATAGTACATGAGTTCAAACTAGCTTATAGCCATCACTTTTTCCTGTTGGAGAGTCTACACTTCCATGACTTAACAATTTCTACAGACAAAAACTTCATTGGCAATGGGTTGGTCGTGTAGCTCAGTGGTAGAGCACTTGCAAAAGCATGTGTGAGGCCCGGGTTCAACCCTCCAGTACACACACACACACACACACACACACACACACACACACACACACACACAAAATCAATGGCGATAAATTGAATATGCACATTAGTCTTGATGAGACTCTATCAAAATAACCCTCATCCTCAGAGACAAATCAGAGATCTCACATCTCAGTTCCTTGGCGTGAGTATATGACTGGACAACCAATATCATCCCTATTACTAAAAAGACCTTCAGACAATTGGTCATCCTGATATGCACCTTTAGGTACATGTGAACAGGCTTGGACCATTCTTGTTATTCTTGCCATTGGACACTTGATTATATTTTTAGTAGTCAAGAAGGTTGTTGTTGTCGTCAGGTGCCGTCGAGTCGGTATCCTACTCATAGCGACCCTCTGTACAACAGGGGAAACACTATTGTCAGTGCTTCTCTGCTGTTCATAGGGTTTTCAATGGCAGATCGACTTTTGGGAGGGGGTTGCCAGGTCCTTCTCCCAAGCCTACAGCTTCTGGTGTTCCCAGGCGGTCTCCCATCCAGGTACTAACCAGGCCCGACCCTGCTTAGCTTCTGAGATCTGATGGGATCGGATGCCACAGGGCTATGGCTGCAGGCAGTCAAGAAGAGTACAAGACAAATTGAAAATGGCACTTAAACAAGAAAGATATTGAACCTATAGAGAAGAGGAGAAGCCAAGAGACAAGGTGTCTTCTTACAATGATCAAGCTTTTGATAATATAGAAGACAATGAGAAGTGGAAAGTAAGGAAGAGAAGCAGAGGATTCTTAAAAAGTGCAATGAAATCACCTCCTGTCTGGACAAAAACACAGCTGTCATTGGATCTCTTGCCTCAGTAGATGAAGTTGGAGAAAGGTGGCGATTCATCACCACAGGAAAGTCAGAGACCCAGGGCAAGATACAGGGCAGCTGGCCCACCCAACAGAGCTCATCCATAGGTATCTGCTTCCTGGTTCTCCCTCCTGGGCATCCAGCAGAGAAGGGGGTAATAGCAGGTTCCACACAGCTGGCTGAAACCTTAAAGATCCAAACTTTGTGCCACAATAATTTGAGTATAGGTTAAAACATAGTTGAGTAACTACATCAATTTCTAGTCACCTTGAATACTTGAATAGATGAATAATAGATTGAGCAAACCTCACAACATTGATTAGAAATGAAGTACTTGCAAAACATGATTCTTCTTCTAAAGTATAATATATGTATATATAATATCTTGGTGGTACTTAGGGGTTGAACCTACAGCCTTGCACACAATTTGCAACTGTTCTACCACTGGGCTGCACCTCCAGTTCATTTTAAATTTTTTAATTTGGAGATAGGGTCTTGCTCAGTTACTCAGGCTGTCTCTGCCCTTGAACTTGAGATCCTCCTGACTGTGCCTCCCAAATCGTTGGGATTAGAGGCATGCGCAAGTGTGCTCAGCTTATATTATGTATAATTTTACCACCACCATCACCACAACTGAACAACCCTAGTCTTGGTCAAGTTTACTAACTCAAAATCACAGTTGTAACAACCTCTTTGATAAAGTTACCTCCTCTATGACATATCTATTCTCTCTTAAATACATCCTGAAGGAAAGTGTCCATTCAGGTTTTCTGCAGGTTTCTAATAAAGTGGCTTCTTCTTAAACTCATTAGAGCATGTTTTTAAATGATATTAATTAGTTTTTCAGGAAAAATATCTTTATGTCAAAGATCAATTTAATTTCCTCTCTTCTCTTCACAAATGTGTGATTGCTAATACTCTTTAGCTATTGTGAGGTTTCTACCAATTTAATACTCAGTTACATTTAGAGATGTAGGAACATATTGTATGGGGAAAAGAAGGAAAGTGGATCCACATAAAAACATTTAAACTGAAGAACAAAAATCAAAGAATTGCTAGGCTTGAGAACAGAGCACCAGGGGAAGAAGTTAGAATAAATAACTTTAATATAACAATTGCCATACTGTCTATTTCAAATGATTATTGGAATGTTAGAAGAATAAGAAGCCAACCTGGGTAACTGAAGATCAGGCTGTGCCCTGATCTATGTTATTCCAGACTGTATAAAACAATAGCCTTCAGGTTGTACCTTTGTTGTTGTTGTTGTTAGGTGCCATCTAGTCGGTATCCAACTCATAGCGACCCGTGCCTAGCCCTGAGTAATTCCCTTTTCCAAAACGGGAGTCTCCTCCATTTTGAGTGCAAATGTTGATGCAGAATGACTGTAAATCTTGTTTGTGTAAGGAAGCAACCACTTTCTGTCCAGCACACACCATGATGTACACTGATAATAATGTATTTATGTAAATCAAATAGTGCCACCTAGGAACTTATCAAATCAATTCAGGAACATTTAGATACATGGATGTACCAATATCACATCAGAAAAAACAGGCTGTCAACTTAGGGAACGTGCCAGACTGCCTCGTGGTGCAGCCTTCTCACTGGGACACCTACCATTGAGGTCCAGCAGCACCCACTGATCCGTCATCAGACCATCTGGTACATGCGTCGCAGGATTGGCAGGTGACGTACTGTCGACTCTGTCCCCAGGGCTTTAGCTCAGCACAACTCTTCTTCTTGACATGGCATGCTCAAACTGTTGTTTGTCCAAACCCAGCTCTGCATCTTGAACAATCTCTGTACTTTATTTTAAGCAAGATCTGAGCTTCCACTTAAGACCAACTTCAGCAGCTCTGTGACTGGGGTCCTTAGTACCTTCTATTATTTTAGTGCTGGGGATGTTGAGCTCAGGACCTCATGTATGTTAGGCAAGCACTGAGCTGTGCCCCCAGCCCTCCCCCTTTTTAAATTTTAGAGAAGATCTCTCTAGGTTGTGCAGGCTTTCTCTGGCCTCAAACTGTCAATCCTGCCTAAGCCTCCTGAGTCACTGGGATTACAGGTATGTGCCAAGGCCTTGGATCCCTTAATAGCTTATCTAAACACCTGAAGTGACTGTCTCTGCATCTGTATACAGTCCCTGCTTTTGACTTCAATATGGTCTCTTTGAACCCTGCAGTCTCTCTCTTTCATTGCAATTTTGTACTATGTGTGTGTGTGTGTCAGTGTATGTGTGTATGTGTGTGTGTGTGTAAGTATAATGTATGCTCTGAGAGTTAATATTAGTAATAAAGATTGTAAAAGGTGAATAAACAATACCAGTGATTGCCAATGTCTATTGAATGTCAAGTGGAATCAGTAGTACTTTGTGAATTAATACCAATGAAATTCACATAGCTTGTGAACTTGTTGTTATTCAATAAATTCTCATGTTGTGGAAAGATATAAATGGGTTTGCCTATATTTCTGACTTAATGCACTCATGACAGTGACAATGTCCAAAAGTAATGTGGAAGAATATTGTCAAATTTCCTCATATAGTCTTTCTCCTTCCTGCTCATTATGCAATCCATAGATATCCACTTGATATCTTATAGAAGTATTGCAAAGACAGCCAACCACTGCCACATACATACTTTATTATTCACCAAGAGGAGACATGGGGGAAATTTATAATATACTTTTTGTCCTCGGAAATCATGTAAGACTTGTCTCCTTTGCTTCAGCCTGTATCTGCTATATCCATGCTAAAACGATAAGCATGGATTTTTAACCTGCCAAAGAAATAAAAGATGACCGAACTAATGTGTTAGAAATCCCTTTTATCTTTATAACTTGTTTTAGAGTCTTGCAGGGAGGTTTTAATATTACCCAGAAGAAGGGATAGTCAGGATGAGCCCTGCTCCATACTCCGTGGAAATGATGACTATGGAAATGCTACGTAAGCCCCTGAGATCCAGAGCTGACATTGAGCTAAGGCAGACTGGGAGGACACAGCACATCCACGGAGCAATGAGCTACATGCACAAACTTATGTGAGGGCCCTTCAACTGGTTTCCCTCAGTCTGGGGCCCCAAAGTCTCATGTGTGTTGGACTTGATGTCCAAATATATCATCACCTAGAGGGGTCCTTTAACTCTGGTGCTGATGAAGACCTTGAGTAGAGTGTAGAAGGACTAAATTTATACTGGTGATGAGACACAGATGCTGTGTGCTGCCTCTACCCACAACAACATACCGATAGCCAACGTGTCAGTAGTACAGAGTGCTTTCTGAGAGCCTCCAATTCCTCCTTTTGTGATGGTAGTAGTAGCTGTTGTTGTTGTTTGGTGCCATTTAGTCAGGTCTGACTCATAGCGACCCTAATAGGGTTTTCAATGGCTGATTGCTTTGAGATTGCTTTGAGAGTGGGTTGTCATGTCCTTCTCCTGTTTTTGTAGGGCTAGGGATTGAACCAGGGTCCTCAGAGAATATGGAGCAGCACTTTACCAACCGAGCTAAACCCCAGGCTTATGATGATAGTAGACTTATATAATATTCAAATAATTTCCTCTTTCTCAGTCACACTTGGCAAAAAAGGTAATATCCAAAGATTATATTGATATGCAGATTATTCAGGTTAGAGATGGGTGAACTGTCGTCTCTATAGAGTATCTCAAAAGAAAGAATGTCTTTAAAAATAAGTGACAGTTTAAAGGCATTCTTGGGGCTGGCGTTTAGCTCAGTTGGTAGAGTGCTATTCCATATTCTCTGAGGACCCGGGTTAGATCCCCAGCACTGAAAAAATGGGAGAAGGACATGACAATCCACTCCCAAAGCAATCCCCAAACAATCAGCCATTGAAAACTCTGTGAAGGTCGCAATGAGTTGGACATGAATCGATGGCACCTAACAGCAACAAGGACGGACCACACAGAGTTGCTGCAGAGGCAAAGGTTCATGGCCTGCCAAGAGACACCCTGGCCTCAGCTCCAGCACCTGGGGCTTTCATCAGTCTTGCAGAGGCAGTTGAGTACTG
Source organism: Pedetes capensis (assembly GCA_007922755.1). Taxonomy (NCBI): domain Eukaryota; kingdom Metazoa; phylum Chordata; class Mammalia; order Rodentia; family Pedetidae; genus Pedetes; species Pedetes capensis. The sequence goes on from VMDO01006781.1 coordinate 14,211, forward strand.
AGGATAATAGTAATTCTTTGGAAGTCAGGCAGACAGGGACAAGCCCCAGCCCTGCCACCCACAGAGTGGACTCAAGTCACTTAACAGCTGTGAACGTTGTTCCATTTAAGATGAAAGAGTGACAGCTAACACAATGTTAGCCTATAGAATAACAACAGTAATGCCACAATGTCTAGTCCTAGCCCACCAGTTAGAAGAACTCCTGTAAACACACACAGATAGGTCTTAACCCCGTTGAGTCAACTCACATTGAGGAATGTGGCCAGTGACAACTAAATCCAAATCCCTTTCCACATCTTTAGCATGGGTGCTCTTCTCTCCTTTGTTCAGGGATTCCCAGAAACACCAAACTCCTGCTCAGTTTTTCATCATCTCCTGAATTTGCTCATGTTTGTCTTTTCTCTCATCCCTTCATCCGCCTATAACACTGAAGGCTTGGTACCTTTAATTTCTATCTCATGCTCATCTTTAATATTTCAGCCCTGAAGTATTCTGTAGGCAGGGTTCTCATAAGACTTAAATCAATTGATGGCATCTTTCTAACCATACCCCTGCTCTTTTGCTTCCTGGGTTTCAGCGGATGCCTCCTCTGCTAGACTGCATTTGGTCCAAGGAGCAACACGGACTGTCCTCCTCTGCACCTGCAGCACCTGGATCCTGCCTGGTCAGGCTGTGCATTTCCTAAAGGTGCATTGGGTTGAATTGGGTTTGATGGCTGGGATTGAGGTTCCCCAGAGGATGGTGTGATTCCTTGTTCAGAGTCCAGCCCCAATCTCCCCCTTCCTGGAGGTCTCTCTGACTTTCTGGCCAGGGTGTCTTTGCCTCCTCTTTTGTGGCGCTAAGGTACTGGGAACACTCGCCTGCCTCCAAGCTCTCTGTTTGCCCATCATGCCTTCTGCACTGTACAATGGGTGCACAGTTACTGATCTCTGCATGAGACCCAGAAACCTGGGAGGCACTAGACATTATTCCTTGGTAAATTTTCTAAAGGAACAAGAGAAGAATCTCCTGAGAACGCTTGGGCCAAGGAAGCGTCTCTCTGTCAATCTCACAGTTCAGAAAATGAAAAGTGTAAGTCAAACAAAGTGCAAATACAGAAGCGACCCAGAAGAGTCAGAACCAGAGGAGGGTGGTGGCATTTATGTGGTAGCTGATGGTACTTCCCCAGCCAGGAAGATGGCACCTGTGGAGTAAAACCCTCTGCATCATAGGGCAGGACTTTCAAGGACTCAGAAGCATGTGCTTCTCTCCCGGGAGAATGGGATGGGTTTTAAAGAGCCAGGATGGAAGAAGAACACAAAAGAACTGGAATCTCAAGCACAGCTAACGGTGCCTAAAATGAATGTACCAGCTCCTCCCCATTCTCCATTGTTCTTTATTCCCACAGGAACCATGCTTCTAACTAACTTTAGGAATCTTGCCTCCCCTGAGGAGTCGGACTGAGGAACTCTAAAACACTGAAGGGGTGGGGGAGAGAGAGAGAGAGAGGAGAGAGAGAGAGAGAGAGAGAGAGAGAGAGGACAGCTGTGATTAGTTTCTCTCCTTGATTTGTCTTTACAATAATTTCTACCTATTGTTGAACATATCTGAAGATGTTCTGTGGCAGTTAACACTTTAGTTTTTTTCCCCTGTGGCACATCTTTCTTTTGCATTTTGTTTCAGGATGTTAGAAAAAGCCAAGTGACAATTTAAACCCTCTCCCTGGATAGACATGTCCTCTCTGGATCACTTAGTTCACAGAGTGATTCTTCTCGTGATTCTTAATATTCTGTCCTCCCTGCTCCACCTTAATTGGATCTGTGCAAAAATCTCCAGAATCTTATGAAATGCATATGACAATGCACAATGTTAATAGTGATTTGGGAAATATTTTAAAATCATGTTTCTCTAAAATTTATATTTAGTATGATAGCTTTTACATTGTTTTGGTAACTTTTTAATTTTTAAGGAACAATGAAGAATTAAGAACATAATTATGTTCAATATTCCTTTCCCCTAAAGCCTTGGGTTTGTATATTCTAAACAATAACAGCTCAGTGAAAATGTATAAACATAGTAATGACCCAACAAGCCTTCAGTGGTTAAATAAATGGGATTTATTTGCTTGCTGTTTTTGTTTTTTATTGGAAAAAAATATAGAAGATTCACATGTCCACCAAGTATTGGCATGGGCATATGTGTACATCAGTACATACATCACAGACTTCTTTAATGCCTCTGAACTTTAAATTTTTTCCATGTAGTGTGAGATTAAAATTGAATGTAATTTCTTTTAATATTGCTAGTCAAATTTCTTCTGATTATGATTTTTGTTATAAAGTTTATGAATATAAGTTATTTTCTTTGCTCTACTCTGTAGAGTATCAATGGCAATAAAATGCTAAATTTTTGACTATTCATTTGCAGATTATTAAAAATATTTTAGGATGTGCTTTGTCTAGAAATTTTGAATAGATGCTCACCAATATTTTTCAGATTCAGTATCTTCACTTCTATTATTAGTTGCTAATAATTCTTCGTAAAAACCATGAATAAGAGTTGAGTTTTATCAAGTGCTTTATTGGAATCTATTGAAATGATTAAACAAATTGCTACTGCATTGGTTAGTGGAGCTATAAGATTGTGTTTTCTTTTATATTCTGAAATATATCATGTATTTAAAAGAGGATATACTGGGCATGACAGAAATGTACACACATTTTAAGAGGTGTTAGCTATGCATTACTTTTTGAAGTTGAACTGAATTATGATAGTAACCACTTTGAGCCCCTTTTGTAATTGTGGAAGTCAAAAGGGATTTCTATTCATCTTTTGCTATTGGTATATATTGAGTAGGGGCTGGGATTTAGCTCAGTGGGTAGAGCGCTGCGCTGCAGTCTCTGAGGTCCCGAGTTCAATTCCCAGCACCGCAAAAATGGGAGAAGGACCTGGCAATCCGCTCCCAAGGCAATCCCGAAACAGCCAGCCATTGAAAACCCTCTGAGGGTGGCTGTGAGTCAGACTCACAGCACCTAACAACAAACAACAATAGTGGGATTATGTTGTTGTTGTTAGGTGCTGTCGAGTCGGTATCCGACTCATAGGGACCCTCATAGGGTTTACAATGGCTGAGTGCTTCGGGATTTCCTTGGGAGCGGATTGCCAGGTCCTTCTCCCATTTTTGCAGTGCTGGGAATTGAACTCGGGGCCTCAGAGACTGCAGCACAGTGCTCAACCTACTGAGCTAAATCCCAGCCCAAAGAAGTGTTTTTGTACTTTTTGGGTTTATAAAGGTCTTGTAGTTGTTGTTGTTGTTGTTAGGTGCCTTCGAGTCTGACTCATAGCGACCCTCATAGGGTTTTCAATGGCTGAGTGCTTCGGGATTGCCTTGGGAGTGGATTGCCAGGCCCTTCTCCCATTTTTTGTGGTTCTGGGAATTGAACTCGGGGCCTCAGAGACTGTAGCGCAGCGCTCTACCCACAGAGCTAAATCCCAGCCCAACAATATATTGAGTATTACAATTTTAATACTACAAATGTGCATTCTTTTTGGGTACCCTCTGGATATGCTATTTTTCAATGAATATTGATTATTCAAGAACTTAAGTTCCTAACAACCATTGTAAGAAATTGAATATTGAATTTTTAAATGTCATTTTATTTCTACCCACCAAAAGTTACCAATACTATGGCTAGCTTAAAATTTACTTAAATTTATTTATATTTGGTCACATAAGCATTTACCCTAAAAGATAGCTTAGTTTAAATTTGTAAAAGTGAAACCATATTTTATTATTTTTCTACTTAATTCTATGCTAAAATAATTGGATTTATGCAATTAGCCCATAGTCACATATATACTTCTAATTCATTTGATTTTCCATTAATTTCTATATATCATTATATGGTTATTTAAATATTCACTGGGAGGTGGATGTCATTTAGTATGATGTTGGCTATAAGTTTCTCATACATTGCCTTTTTATGTTTAGGTATGTTCCTTAAATTCCTAGTTTCTTCAAAGACGTTATCATAAAAGGATGTTGAACTTTGTTGAATGACTTTTCTGCATCTATTGATAGGATCATGTGATTTCTGTTTCTGAGTCTATTTATATGCTGTGCTACATTTATTGCCTTGTATATGTTGAACCAGCCTTGCAGCCCTGGAATGAAAACAACTTGATCAGTGTATAATATTTTAATGTGTTGTTCAAGTTGATTCACAACTATTTCATTAAGGATATTTGCATCTAGGTTCATCAGAGAAATTGGTCTGTAACTTTCCTTTTTGGATATATCCTTATCTGGTTTTGGTATTGGAATAACAATGGCTTCATAGAATGAGTGTACTTATGGTTGTACCACCCTGGTGTCTGATCTTGTCAGATCTCACAAGCTAATCAGGGTCATGCCTACTTAGTACTTGGTTGGAAGACCACCTGGGAATACCAGGTATTATAGGCTTGGAAGAAGGACTCAGAAGCCCAGTCCTGAAACAATTAGCCATTGAAAATCCTACAAATAGCTAAGAAGCACTGACATAGTGTTGAGCATGGCACAATGTTGGGCAATGTTTCTTCTATTGTACATAGTGTTGTTATAAGTTGAGCCAGACTCAAAGTAACCTAACAACAACAGAATGAGTGTGATGGTGTTCTTTCTATTTGTATTTTATGGAATAGATTGAAGAGCACTGGTCTTAATTCTTCTTTAAAGGCCTTGTAGAATTTAGCAGTGATTCGGTCTGGTCATGGATTTTTCTTTGTTGAGAAAGGCATTATTACTGTTTCAGTATCACTGCTTGTTATAGATTGGTTTAACTTGTTTATATCCTCTTGACCTAATTTTTGCAGGTCATATGTGTCTAGGAATTTATCTATCTCATCTCATCATTTCCAGTTTTTGGAATGCAAGTTTTTAAAGTATTCTCTAATGAGTTTCTGGCTAGGATTTAGCTCAGTTGGTAGAGCGCTGCTCTGCAGTCTCTGAGGCCCCGAGTTTGATTCTCAGCACCGCAAAATGGGAGAAGGATGTGGCAACCCACTCCCAAGGCAATCCTGAAACAGTCAGCCATTGAAAACGCTGAGGGTCTCTATGAGTGGGACTCAACTAGACGGCACCTAACAACAATGAGAACAATGAGTTCCTGGGTTTCCTTCCTACTGTTTTAATGTTCTTTTTTTATCTCTAATTTTCTTAGTTTGAGCCTTCTCTCACTTTACTTGGGCTAGTTTGGCTAAGGCTTGTCAATCTTGTTTACCTTTTCAAAGAGCCAGCTCTTTGTTTCCTTAATTCTTTTTTATTATTCTTTTAATCTCCAATTCATTACTTTCTGCTCTAATCTTCATTATTTCTATCTATTTTCTGGTTATGAGTTTTGTTTGTTCTTCTATTTCTAAGAGCTTGAGGTATATCACTGAGTTATTTGAGCATTCTGATATTTTACTGTAGGTGTTCATAGCTGTAAACTTCCCTCTTTGAACCACCATTGTTGTGTCCTAAAGGGTCTGGTAGTTTCTGTTTTCATTTCCATTTGATTTCAAGAAATTTTTAGTTTCCTCTCTGATTTCTTCAAGTACCCAATGATCATTTAAGAATGCATGATTCATTCTCTGTATATTTTTATAGTTTCTATAGCTTTTCTTGCTGTTTATTTCTAGATTTATTTCATTATCTGATAGCAGGTAGGATTTAGCTCACGTGGTAGAATGCTTGCTGTGTGTACTCTTAGTCCCTATAAATAGAATTAGATAAACATAAACATAAAAGCAGGAAGTAGTAAGTTTAAGAGATTTAAAGTTTAAATAGAAAAAGATAGACATACCGGCAGAAAAAGATTTTTAAAAAGCCAAAAAAGAAAGAAGATAAAAATCTCATTAGAAAAAAGACAAAGAAGTAAATGAAAATTAATGACAAAAAGAGGAAACAATAGAAAAAAAAAAAGAAAAAGAAAACTGGGTGCTGACTTACTCCCTTGTAATCCCAGCATCTCTGGGAGCTGAGGCAGGAAGATCTTGAGGTAGCCTATATAATTCAATGTGATAATGCCTCCAAGTAAAAATAAGAAAAAGACTGGGGATTCAGCACAGTGGCACAACATTTACCCCTTGCAAATCCCTGGTTCAATGTCCAGCACAATATGAAGAAAGAAAACAAAAACAACAAAAAAGAAGTTCCAGAAGGGCTTCTTTCTATGGCTTCTAATATTGGAGTCTGTTAGGTATAGGTAGTGGTCACTTGAGAATTGAATCTTTCCATCTGCCAGGGCTCAGGATAATCATCCCCATAGTTTTTGAAAGGAGATAGAGTCATCTCTTCTCCTTGGGGCTGGGGCTTGTTTCTGAGCAACTTTCCCAATTTTCTCGCTGCCTGAACTGCTCAGTGTATCAGTGTTCCATTTCCCCACCTCACTGAAACTGTCTGCTGCTGGTGTGTACCACTCTGAGGTTGTGGTAGGTCACCCCCAGCCTCTTAACTGCTGATAATTCTTTGTTGTAAGGCACCATTGTGTAGTAGCTCAGTTGTATACAACAGGTTGCCTGTCAAATGGTGCTGGATCACCATCCTCCAAGACATAGTGCATGGTAAAAAGAGTCACTTTTGCAATGTTGAAAGCCCCAGTCAGAACCACTATCCACCAAATCCCCAGAAGAGATCAAGGGCATCCACAACTGTGGGCTCATCCTGTGGGACTTCCAGTCTGATGGCCAGGGCTTTCTGGCTTACTTCTTGAGATAGGGGTCCTATTTCCCCTCTCCTATGGGAATCCATGGCTAGAGTTGTGTCCTGCTCAGCACCTTTCACTGTTCAGCTCCATTCTGCAGCCTGGGACCATCACATAATCTCCTCTGTGTTTTCTGCACTTTTCTAGACTTTCTTTCTTTAGAGTAATGTCCACTCCTTCCTATTCTAACTCTTTTGTTTTACCATATCACTTGGAGGCAGGTTAAAGAATCTGTCATCTTAAATTGAAGCTCATTTTTCTGTTTTTAAGATTTACTTTTCTGTCAACCTAATCTTAGAATTAACACCAGTTTGGGAACATTTTTACCTACATTTTTGGCTTGAAGTTTTATGGGCTAAACATAAGGTGTGAATTTTGGTGTTAACATGGGGATGGGAAACATACTCCTACAGATTTTTATGGACTACTTATGTCTCTTCATTATGAATGAATCTTGAAGAAGTTGATCTGCATACTGCCTCTTTATGAAGTAGTTTCCTCCTCCACATTTGTGCATTTTGGACATCACCTTTCAGAAGTCCATGAATTGTACAGTTTTAGTTCTGGTTCCTCTCTGTTCTTACACTTTGTCTCCCAGACACTACATGGAGCTCATTTGAGCTCCAGGTCATCCATGCTCAGCTTGCCAAGTAACTAATTTAGCTGAGGTCATGTTCTCTTTTTAATTTGCCATGATTTATTTACATTTTCCCCTTCTTTCTGGTCACAATCTTGTTACAGATAGATTTATTTCATGCAGTTTTTGAACACTATTAGCTTTTGGATATGTTGGTGATTTATCTCCCTGTCTCTATCTCTCTGTCTCTCTCCATCCTCTTCTAATGAGTTTAGTAACATTTGTGCTTCATTCTTTGTTATTTATTTTTCTTTACTCTTTTATTTCTCATTTTTCAAGGTAGACTTTTATCTTTTTATTCTTAGTACTAAGACATAAACTGAATATTAAAGCTATAAGTCTCCTTTAAGTGACTCATTAGCTGCATCCTACATGATTACACTTATTAACACATAGTATTTGTGAGTGTGTGCACGTGTACACTATTTCTGGAAGGCCACACATAAGGCCAGTCATGAGATGTTATCCAGAGAGGAAATGTAGGTGCTGGGGATAAAGACATAGAAGAAGACTTATTTTCATCTACATAAAAAATCTGCTTTGTCTCTTTTGAATGTTATGCATTATGTAATTGTCATGCATTCATTAATAAAAGAAAGACAAGAAGTGGAAAACAGAAGAGGAAGAATAAGCTGCAAGGTGAGAGAGAGAGAGAGAGAAGAAGAAGCAGAAGCAGAAGAAGAGGAGGAGGTGGAGGAGGAAAACAGGATCTTGCATTGGTTAAGGTAAGCTCATTATTTAAGGTAAGTTCTTAAAAGAGTTCTGGGGTGAGCAAACTAGGCATTGCATATTCTTACATCTCATTTGAACACCAGGTCAATAAAGTCTAGGTGATCTGAGTTAATAAATGGTGATCACACATATATTTAGGTTGTGTGTGTGTGTGTGTGTGTGTGTGTGTGTGTGTGTGTGTTCACTGATTTGCTATTCATGGGAACATACATCAGTGAAGAAATTTACTGAGGAGTTTGCCAATCAGGCAATTCAGGTGACTTTACTGTTACAAAGCAGAGAGTTCATGGAGACAGAATTTCCATGCTGGACCAGTCAGAGTGTCTGGGACCACCTGAGGTTATTGATTCAAAATGTTGAAACCAGGATAAGGGAATTCAAAGGATATCACTGGATTGTGTTTTTTGCTTCCTGTTGCTGGCAAGTTAATAAGAAAAATTTGACAATGTCATTTCGTTGTATGTTATAAAAAAAATCAGACTCAAAAAACAAAAAGGAAAGGAAGATACCCTCCAGTAATAAGAATTTTTGCTTTAGCATAAAGAAAATGGAGCATTCTCTCTATGAGGCAGAGTGCAGGGAAGGAGGCCTTGATCCAGAGGATGGGGCCTCCTGAATGGCAAGGAGAATAGTGGCTGTGCACCTGAAAGGGGACTGAACAATGCAGTCTTGGGTTAGCAAAGTGAGAAGTGTTGTTTGGAGGGGTTGCTGATCACATACTGGTTGAGACGGACATAATTCCTAGGTAAGCAGGGGCCACAGACACAGGCAGCTTTCCATGTGTTTTCCAAATAGTTATGAGTCAAGAGTAAACACTGCCAGAAGACTGAGTGCATAAGTATTCTCTTGTATTTCACCTTCATTCAGTTGATCAATAAATATGTATGAAGCTACTACAAAGTACCTGGCCTGACTGAAGTTCTGAGGTTTTCAAAGGATTTTGAAATGCTGTTCCAGTCCTTAAGCATATTAAAAGCCAGGAAAAAGAAAGGGGTTATAAATAAATGTATATACATTTTTAGCAACAATGATTTGCAGTCTCAGATTTGGAAGGCACCTTCATGGTCATATACAACAAAATAATTTATAAAATGTGCAATTGGTTACGTACTCATCCAGGAGGGTGTGTGAGAATGGCTTTTTCTGGGAGAGAAGGAAGGAATGGACCATCTACCTCCAAGACCTTTTGATTTTCTCCTTTGAACATATGCTTCTTCATTTGTAAATATCATATTTTATTACAGATACATGAATGATGGAGATGGTGCTCAAGTTTGTGGAAAAGTGTATTTAATTTTAAATACGTAAGAGTCAAATAAGTAATTTTCTTTTTGTTAACATTTTCAAAATTGTGCACTACAGATTTCAGTCATCATCAGACTACATTTGAAAAATCCAATGCATTTATTTATGACCTTTAAATAACCTCATTATGCAGAAATCACACATGAAAACTCTCTATAATATTATGCAGGAAGATGTGGTTTTTCTACATATTTTCTATTTATCCTATTCAGGTCTCCTATCTAAGAGGTAATGATTTAGTTTTGTAGAGACCTCTTTGAGTACTCAGATCACATTTTAACCATCATATGTTGTATACTAAGGGGCTCACACATGTTACGAATGATATGTTCTATGCTCTTAAATATGGTCAAATAGTAAGTTTATTTCTCTCTCCATTTGCTACCATCAGTGATGTTACTATTTAGTAGTATCATATAAAGTAATCAGCATAACACAATCAATATTCAATGAGTGATAAATCTTGTTACTCTAGTTGAATTTTTGTCCTAAAATCATAGGTATTTCTTCTATTTTTGTTAAAGCTGACAATTTATTTTGTTGTTCCTGGATTTCTTTTGTGGTATTAGGGAACTGAACCCAGAACTCTGAAAATTAACTATAGTCTTGCAACAGTAGGAGAAGTGTTCACTCTTGAAAAAATTCAGTACCAAATAAAGAACAGTAGAGTCTGTGGCTCTGTAAACTGCCATTCTCCAATCTTCACTCTTCAGTGTCATGGTAACCTTGAAAAGTAGAGGAAGCCTTACAGATTCTAGAGACTTAGGGCTCCTCAAAAATCCCTGCCCTTAGAGCATTGTCAATATCATCGGTTTCTGAAAAGCTCTATTTGCAAGACACTGTCATTATTTAACCTTCTTTAATCAGTATATGTGAAGAATTTTTAGAAAACAGCTGCCTGGGAAACTTATTGGAAGAGATCCATATTTGTGCCTATCCCCAAGAATATAAGCAAATGCGGAAATTATCAAACAATTTCATTAATATCATGTGCAAGTAAAATTTTGCTAAAGATCATCCAAATTGACTGCAGCAGTATATTGACAGAGAACTGCCAGAAAATCAAGCCAAATTCAGAAGAGTTTATGGAACTCAGACATCACTGCTGATTGTCAGATGGATACTAGCCAAAAGCTGACAATACCAGAAAGATGTCTATCTATATTTTATTGATTATGCAAAGGCATTTGACTGTGTGGATCACAATAAATTATGGATAACATTGCAAAGAATGGAAATTCCAGAGCACTTAATTGTATTCATCAAGAATCTGCACATGGACAAGGAGGAAGTTGTTCAAACAGAACATGGTAACGCTGCCTGGTTTAAAGTCTAGAAAGATGTGTGTTAGGGGAAGTATCCTTTCACTGTATCTTTTCAATCTGTATGGTGAGCAAATAATCCAAGAAGCTGACCTCTATGAAGAAGAATGTGGCATCCTAATTGGAGGAAGACTCATTACACTTACTATAGTATGAACATTCAACACAAACTCTTCTTTTCTTTCTGTAAAGAAATTTTTAAATGTACAATACAGTATTGTTGACTATAAGTACAATGTTGTTTGGCAGATTTCTAAAGCTTATTCACCTTGGTTAATTGAAATTTCATGCTTGTGGACTAGTAGCTACTGATTTCTTCCTTTAAAGTCTTAACAGAGAAGAAAATATAACTTGTGTATATACTAAAAATAATAAATGGCATACTTTAGGTAAGTTATATGATATGATATGTGAATTAAATCTCAATAAAGCCATACACATGCACACAGAAAACACCACCATGTAGAGGCACTCATCAGGTTTGGAAAGGTGATATTAAGCTGCCAGTTTTCAGTAACTTCCATGGAGTTTCTCATCTTGAGGACTTCAGTGCTGAAGTCCCTCTTGGATCATTGCTGCTGCTTTTGAAGAGAGTTATAGGTCCCAGGAGGCAGTGAGAGGAGGCCTGCAAGTTCTCTGTCACTTTGATAAATTCACTCGACCAAGAGCCATAATCTCTGTGTTTCCCTTATGCATGAAATCTAGCCCTGGAAACATTGCTTTTTGAAATGTCTGTAACAAATAGTGCAGTCTCACTGAAGTTATGGGTGCTTCTGTGTGATTCAAGTCATTTAGTGACTCTGCATTTATATGTCCCACACCCAGGGACATGTGTGCATACATTTGCTAGGAGACAATCCCACCCCTCCATCACTTTCAGAGTCAGAGGGTTTAACATTTGACAGCCACAGTGGGGAATATATCGACTTACATCTCTTTCTTGCTCTCTCTCTCTCTCTCTCTCTCTCTCTCAGAGAACATTGATAACTATAAAAGTCATTTTTTAAACTCGATCCCTAGAATTTCATTATCATTGGACTTCAGGGTAAGCTGGGGAGTTGAAAGTTCCAAAACAAAGTAGGTGAGTGTCCTTTACTTAACCTTCAGCGTGGCCACTGCTGTCTTCCTTTCAATTCTATTTTCAATTCTCATAATTGCCTCAGAATGACCTTCCCAGTGGCTGGCAGATTCTGTGGTTTAGGGAGCAGACATGCTGCAAACCATCACGTCCTCGGGGGATCAGACTTCTGTACCTGCCAGGCTCATGAGAACCCCCTGCAGTCTATGCTGAGCACACCACACAAGTACAGGACTGAAAATCCAGTAAACTTTTCTTAAGAAGCCAAGAAGAAATACTATGTAAAACTGAGCACCTTAAATATTCCCCAGAAATATGCCTCCATGGCTTGCTTCAGAGCAGGATTCAGGGTGTCTCAGTGACCACAGGAAGAACAGCTTGTGACAACAGTTTGGACATTCCTGCAACAGCCTTGGATGGGACTCAGCTCTGCCTGAGAAGAGTGAGAGCCTGAGGGATGCTCAGTGCTGTGCTGTCCCGCATCGAGGGCTGGGTGCTGAGTGGGCTGCCTCCAGTGGGGAGGATGGGTATGTGACTGGAAGTTTTTTCTTCAGAATCTAGATTTTATCCTATGAACAGGGATAAATGGACTAACCATTGTGGCTTACGATTAATGCAAAGATAACTAATCAAGGTCCAAAATCTCAGAAGTGTATTTCTCATTTTTAAATAAAATCTTATTTTTAACTGATACCTGTTGTGTTAGGTGCCCTTGAGTCAGTGTCCTACTCATAGGTACCCTACGGACAGCAGATGAAACACTATTGTCAATGCTTCTGTGCCATTCATAGGGTTTTCAATGGCTGATTGTTTTCTGGGAGTGAGTTGCCTGTTCCTTGTCCCAAGCCTACAGCACCTGGTGCTCCCAGGTCATCTCCCATCTAACTACTAACCAGCCCCAACCCTGCTTAGCTTCCCAGATCTAACAGGATCGGATGACACAGTGGTTCTGCTGCAGGCATAACTTACACCCAATAGCATAAAAGTTATACATATTTATGGAGTACAATGCAATGTTTAGACATATATATATATATATATATATATACACATATATATGTGTATATATATACATATATACATCCATATATACATATATACATATATATGTATATATGTATATATATGCATACATATATACATATACATATGTATATACATATACATATATATACACATATGTATATGTATATACATATATGTATGTGTGTATGTATATATATATACACACACACAGATATTTACATTGTGTAATGTTCAAATCAGGGTAAACACATCTTTTTAAACATTTATCATTTATGATAAAAATTTTCAAAACTCTTACTTGTAGCTTTTTGAAGTCCATAACAGTACCTAAGTCTGTCCCTTTCGCCCTACTGTGACAACGCACCAGGACTTCTTACCCCTATTAGCTGTAAGTTGGATTTCTCTGATCAGCCTTTCCCTCTTCTCCTTTCCCCTACTCCCTCCCCCGTTGGTAACCACCATTTTACTTTCAACGTGTATGAGATCAGCTTAGAAAGCCGTGTAGTCCCCATTCTTTTCATTGTAGCTTATCTCTCTATTTCCCCAAAAGAGCAGCAAATGTTCCTAGGTGGATGCGATCTCTACTTTATGAGAAGAGTATAGGGGATGGGTGACATTCTGTGACTGTGCTTGGGGATAAATATTTCCGAGGAATAGATAGTGGTGGCGCACAAGGGAAAGGAGTTAGGGCCTTTCAGTGGTCAGCGACAAAGGAGCAGAGGACTGAGGATATCACCTGGCACAAGACCCTCAGATAATCAGATGTTCAAGGCTCGGGGGAAGGGATGGAAACTGCCCACCACCAAACCCCTCATGTGCCAGCAGAGAGCAATGGGATTGAAGTTTGGGGAAGGAAGGGGATTTGCAGGTGTTTGCCATACTATTTAGTTACTTCATGAGCATGCCAGGTGGGTGTTTCTCTTTTCACAGTGTCCACAAATTGGACTCAGAGCAGGAAATGGGCCCTTAACTCAGGCACAAGCATCAGAGAATGTGGCTCCACCAGAGATCATTCATCCCTTCCCTTTCTCTCCACTTCTGCCATGCCTCTCTTTCTCTAAAGGAGACCGCCACAGCCTCAGGAGTCTGATTTCTGCACCTGTACGCCCACATAGGGCAATCACTCCAGCTCCACAAGTGTACGGCAGCCACCAAAGCACAACTCAGCACCTGCCTGGAAAACACATTGCAGAATTTGCCCTTGGAAGTCTAGTGTTGGAGGGTCTGGCTAGGAGGGAGAAGGGGAAGAGGCTTTTCTAGAAGGCTCCAAATGAATGAATGAATGAGCAGCTTTGCAATAAAGGGAATTCTTGCATTTCTGAATGAGCTAAAGAGATAAGCAAAGCAAAGAAAAAAAAAAAGGTGGTGGTGGTGGTGACAGACTGACTGACCTGTTTTTTCCCAGGGGATGGCATGAAAGAACTATTGACTATGTATCTCAAGACAAGTCTTCTGGCTTTGTGACTAATGAAAATTCCTCTTGGGTATGTTGAAGGTTCAATCTGACTTCCAAACATTGCTAGGGTATTTTTGTCTGTTTCTGTTTCTACATAGGTATCTTATTGACAAGCTGGGAGCATGTGTGTCAGAGCTGTGAGGCAGATGCAACTGAAACCTGAGGATGAAGATGTGTTTTCCTCAAGCAGTGCTTTCACACTTAGCCTGCATCTTAATGAACTATATTTTGACTTCTGTGGAAGTGAGGGAGCTGGTTAATTACAACCATCAGATAAGAGAAAAATAAAAGCTGATTCTTTAAAATCACTAGTGGTGCACAATCATAGTAAAGGGCCTGACATCACCTTTGCTGGTGCTCTGTTTCTATAGCAACTTTAGGAGGAACAAATGCCTGCTGTAATTTTCAGTGGGTGAAAAAGCCTTTATCATGTTTCCTACGTGGATTCTTCAGTTCACATCTGTGGCAAGCCGGGATAATGTTCTTGTGGTAACTATCTTTCCTTAGTGAACCACCATAATTTGGAAGTTCTCTCTTTTTTCTACGAGGTGACAGTAATTAATTACTTGGACCTGTGGAGAAAGAGCAAAAGTTAATACCTGAGGATATCCTAACCAGGCTTGTGCCAAAGAGCAAATAAGCACAGTTACATGTCAAAAAAAAAAAAAAGTCTATGGCAACTCAAGAGAGCCATAAAACAATGATGACCTAACATAGAGGTATGAGAAGGGGGAAAAGAGAGGAAACCTAAGCATCTTAGATGTGTAAAGTCACATGGAGGCAGTTAGTAGTACCATTCCAGGCAGGAGAAATTGAAGGTAGATCTAAATGGTTTGGAAGAGTATTAGTCATCAAGATGAATGACTCTGAATTCTGACCTGTCAGCATTGAGAGAGCCATGAGGTTGGATAGTAGTCTTAAAAGTAAGGGTCCTGTAGGGGAGTCAAATAATAGAAAATATAAGGAATTCTATTTATATTTATGGGCTGGGATTTAGTTCAGTTCGTAGAGCGCCTCTCTGCAGTTTCTGACGTCCCAGGTTCGATTCCCAGCACCACAAAAATGGGAGAAGGATGTGGCAATCCACTCCAAAAGCAATCCCCAAACAATCAGCCATTGAAAACCCTGCGAGGGTCACTATGAGTCGGACACAACTCGATGGCAACTAACAACAACAGCATTTATATTTACTTTCTTTTTAAAAATTATTTTAAGCCTGTTATCTATGATTTTGTTCAGCAATTCTCTTGAGGTATAATTACAAATGATAAATATTACCTATTTAATAATAATCTATTTTAAGTGGATTCATAATTCAATGAATTTTAAGGAATATATGGGTTAGTACCATTATCAGGATACAGGATATTTTCATTATTACAAAACTTCCTCCTGTGCTGCTCCTGAGTCTATACATGTCATACCAAGCTCCAATTAATCACTCTTCTGTTTCATAGCACTATACAAATGATTTTCTTTTCCTAAAATTTCACATAAGAGGAACAAATGTTTATTCTTTTATGTTTGCTTCTTTCTAAAAGCAAAAGGCCTTACAAATATATCCATGCTGTACAAGTAGCTTGCTTAACTTTTAGAATTAAACGGTACTGAATTTAGTAATACTCAAATGTATATAGATGGTATTATATTGTTTCAAAACTCTTTGTATGTAGTATTCATTCTATTATATATACCAATTTTGTAGAGAGACTACATCTGTATGTATAAATAAATATGCAAATATTTATATTTGTAAAAGTATATACATACATACATATATATGTATTATATGTTGTTGTTGTTGTTAGGTGCCATCGAGTCGGTATCCGACTCATAGCGAACCTCATAGGGTTTTCAATGGCTGATTGCTTCG
This sequence comes from Pedetes capensis, assembly GCA_007922755.1. Taxonomy (NCBI): domain Eukaryota; kingdom Metazoa; phylum Chordata; class Mammalia; order Rodentia; family Pedetidae; genus Pedetes; species Pedetes capensis. The sequence continues at coordinate 30,344 of VMDO01006781.1, forward strand.
GGATTGCCTTGGGAGTGGATTGCCAGGCCCTTCTCCCATTTTTGTGGTGCTGGGAATCGAACTCGGGACCTCAGAGGCTGCAGTGCAGTGCTTTACCAACTGAGCTAAATCCCAGCCCATGTATTATATATATACACATATTAATGCCTACTTAAATTGGTTCCAGTTTCTGGCTATTGTAAATAGAGTTTTATGTTTTTATGTCTCCTAAGTATATACCTAGGAATGGCATGGTTTGCCCACATTTTAGGTGTTAGATTAATTTTATTTAAAAACTGCCAACCTGTGCTTCAAAGTGGCTACCCTGTTATGCCTGCCTAGTTGCAATGAGCAAAGATTCTTCAACATCCTCCTCAATGTACTGTTTCCACTCTTCCTAAATGTGGACACACTTCTGAGGGTACAGAAGAGTCTAATTATGGATTTAATGTGTATGTTTGACAAGTCAAAATGTTGAGCTTCTTTTGTATACTTACTGAGCATTTCCATATCTTACTTTGTGGAGTTTTTGTTCAAATTTTTGCTTATTGGAACTATTATGAAGTTGTGAGGGTATTTTTTAATTATCACATATACTTTGAAAATATCTTCTTCTTTTCCATGGCTTAATATTACCTTTTTAAAGTAGTCTTTGAAGAGAGAAAGTATCAAATTTTGATAAAATTTGTATATCATGTTTTTCACTTAGGGTTATGGTTTTTGTGTCCTGTGTAAGAAGTGGTAGCCTAGCCCAAGGTCACAAAGACTTTCTAATTGGCTAAAGACTACTGGATAGTGATTACTCTTGGAGAAGTCAATTGGTATAATAATTTGCAAATGTTTGGTTATATTTACTATAGATAACTACTGACTCTGAGTGACTTAAATCTTCACACAGTATTATTTCTGGATGAAGATTTTTATTTTTAATAAAATGAAATTATTCTTATTTTTTACTGTTGATGCTTTGTTGTTCTGTTGACAAAATATATGTAGCCAGCACCATGCAAATTATTCATCTACTATATTTCTACCACCATGTATCTGGCAGCTTGCCTTGCTATGGGGCTTGTGTGTTGCTGTGATGCTGAAAGCTATGCCATTAGTATTTCAGATATCAGCAAGGACACCCATGGTGGACAGGTTTCAGCTGAGCTTCCAGCCTAAGACAGAAAAAGGAGAAGGATCTGGAAGGCTACTCCAGAAACAGTCATTGGAAATTCTGTGAACAGCAGAGAGGCTCTGTCAAACATAGTGCCAGAAGATGAGCCCCTTAGCCTGGAAGGCATTCAAGAAGTGACTGGGGAACTATTTTAACTCTTTTAAGAAACCTCCATAATAATTTCTGTAGCACCTGCACTAATTTATATTCCAAACAGCAGTGTATAAGGGTTCCTTTTCCATACAGATTCCCCAGAATGTGTTGTTTACTTTCTCAATGATAGATATTATCACTGGGGTGAGATGGAATCTCAATAGAGTTTGGATTTGCATTTTTCACATTGGCTAAAACTGCTCAACATTTTTTTCATACACTTATTGCCCATTTGTACTTCTTTTGAGAAATGTCTGTTCAGTTCATCTGCCCATTTAAATGTTAAAATATTTGCTCTTTTGATGTTTAACTTTTCAAGATATTTATATATTCTGGATATTAATCTCCTGTTATATGAATAACTGGCAAAGATTCTCTCCCATTTGGTAGGCCTTCTTTTCACTCTGGTGAGTGTTTCCTTTGCTGTGTGGAAGCTTTGTAATTTGATGAAATCCTGCTTTCAATTCTTGCTATTATTTCCTGAGCTATTAGGGATCTATTCAGAAAGTTATTCCCCATGCCTCTATCTTGAAGCATTTTTTCTATGTTTTCCTCTAATAGTTTCAAAGTTTCCGGTATTACATGAAGGTATTTGAGCTATTTTGTATGGATTTTTTGTACAGTAAGAATATGGTTTCAGTCTTCTACAAATACCTGCCTAATTCTCCCTACACCATTTGTTGAAGAGGCTGTCTTTTCTCCAATGTATATTTTTGGTACCTTTGTTAAAAATCAGATATTTGTTGCTGAATGGCTTTATTTCTGGGTTTTCTATTCTATTACATTGGTTTGCATATATGTGTTTGTGCCAGTATCATATTATTTTGTTTTTATGGCTCTGGAGTATAATTTGAAATCAGGTATTGTGGTATCTCCAGTATAACTCTTTTTGCCAAAGATTGCTTTTGCTACTCACAGTCTCTTGTGCTTCCATATGAATTTTAAGATTTTTAAATAATTCTATGAATAATGTTATTAGAATTTTAATGGGGCTTTCATTGAATCTTTAGATTGTTTTAGATAATGTGGCTATTTCCATCCATGAATGTGTGTAGTTGTTCCATCTTCTAATGTCTTCTTCAATTTATTTCTTGAGTGTGTCCTAGTTTCTATTATAGAAGTCTTTCACATCTTCAGTTAGATTTATTCTTATGTACTCTTCATTTTCTTAAGGCTATTGTGAATAGAATTGTTTTCCTGATTTCTTTCTCAGGATTTTCATTATTAGTATATTAAAAAGTTACTGATTTTGCATGTTGGTTTTCTATTCTACTGCTTTGCTAAAAGTGTTTGTCAGATCTAAGAGTTTTCTGGTGTGGTCTTTTGGGTCTTTTACATCTAGGAATGTATTGTCTACAAATAGAGATAATTTGACTTCTTCATTCCCTATTTGTATCTTTTTATTTATTTTTCTTGCATTATTGCTCATGCTAAGAATTCAAGCACTATGTTGAATAAGATTCTAGAGAGCGGATGGGCTTGTTTGTTCCTGATTTTAGAAGACATTCTTTCAACTCTTTCCCATTCAGTATGATATTGAGTATAAGACTGTTATATATAGACTTCATTCTTTTATGGGCATGCAGCTGTAGCCTTGTGGCATCCAATCCTGTCAGATCTCAGAAGCTAAGCAGGGTTGGATCTGGTTAGTACTTGGATGGAAGACCACCTGGGAACATCAGGTGCTGTAGGCTTGGGAGAAGGAACCGGCAACCCACTCTCAAAAATCAATCCTCCCTTGAAAATCCTATGAACAGCAGAGAAGCACTGACAAAGTGTTTTGTCTGTTGTACTTAGGGTTGCTATGATTTGGATGCCGACTCGACAGCACCTAACAACAACAAGCAAGTGACACTGTAAGTGGACAGGTAAGATATTTACTAGTAAACAATCGCTTCTACCACATTTTCTCTCTCCCGCAGCAGCATTATGCATGTGCCTGTCTTCCCATAAACAGAACACACTATTTGTTTCCACAAAGAAACTGACCTCCAATCTGGTCCACAGACTGTAGCTCTCTTTCCCTCCAAAAATCAATCCGCCATTGAAAACACTATGAACAGCAGAGAAGCACTGACAATAGTGTTTCCCCTGTTGTATGTAGGGTCGCTATGAGTTGGATACCGACTCAATGGCACCTAACAACAACAACAACATCACATAAACAGAAAAAAAAAATGCTTAGTAGAAAAAAAACCCCACAAAATTAGAACTTTATGTTTTTATCTACTTATTTATTTATTATTTATGTCATCTTTCCTCTGTTTGGAACAATATTTGGGTCTAAATTATACTGTTTAAAAATATGGGCCATTTGGTTTTATGACCTAAGCTGTTATCTCTATGAGTTTAAGTAGTCTGGCTTCAAAATCTCAGTCCCCATGGAATAGTCACAGAGGTCAGGGCAGAGACCTGCATGCTGGGCAGAGCAGGGGCACTCAGTGAATGGACAGACCAGCCCCGCCCGCATCAGCTGGGGCTTGTGAGAATTACAAACTTTCATGCTCCACATTAGACTTGCTAAATTAGGGTCTTTACAGCTGAGGCCCATAAATCTGTGTTTAACAAGCTTCCTAAGTAAAGGTGATGTGCATATGTTGGGAAACACTCCTCGGGTAATATTGCCAGTAAGAGGGCCACATTTATTGATAGACTTGGCAAGAAAATTAGAAATGCTTAAGGCGTATGAACAATAACAAGGCTTGCGAAGGTGAAAGCTTAGTGTTGGTTATTGCTCATGAATCAGCCATGCTGAACTCCACCATAGCTATGATCTTCAAGAACACAAATGAAATTATGGGATTTGTTAAAGGATTTGCTTCATTGATGGCAATGAAGCTAAAAGCATTTGAGAAAAGACCATTTCAGATGTGGAAACACCTCTAATGGCATGCTTCATCTGAAGACCAGATACAGAAGTGCTCAGACACGGCATTCATAGCCAAAGAAAAAAGTCAGATTGTAGTGTTGAAAGAAAAGGCTGGCCACAAGTACAATGCTGAATTCCCTGCTAGCTCTTGGTGGTTCAGACAATGCCAGAGTCATTATTCATTACATAACATGAAAAAGTGGGGAGTTGGCAAGTGCAGATGTGAAGGCAGCTGGAAGAGTTTTGGAAACTCTGAACAAGCAGATTGTGGAGGAAAATTACTTGCCAGAGTCAATCTTCAGTATGGATAAAAACTCCCTCTTCTGGAAACAAACACCTGAAAGGACTTTTATCCATAAGGAGGCTGAGCAAATGCCAGGTTTCAAGACTTCTAGGGGTAACAGTCTTGCCTGGCGACAGTGTTGGAGGCTACAAATTAAACCTCTTTGTATTCTGGCACAGTGAGAACTGGTTAATAAGTACACTCTGGTAGTGTACTATGGGAGTAATAGGAAGTCATGGATGCCCCTGCCCCTCTTCCAGGAAGCCTTCCTGAATTGCTCTACCCAAAAAATTGGGAAGTATTGTTTGAAAAATAACACAGCTTTGAAGACTTTTGCTTCTCAAGTTTGTGCAAGTTAAATTTAAAAAAAAAGTTTGTGTAAGTACAGTCTGTCCACACAAGGATAAAATTGCTCACTGATATGTTTTGCAGTATATCTCTGTTGCTAAGTGATACATGAGTATAATTGCTTGTTTTCACATTGCCTGAGTGCCAGTTGTCACCCCTTCCTTTTCCAGAATCAAAGAAGCCACACTTCCTACAATCTATTTAATGAAATTGCCCATATCCTTCATTTCATCCATTTCCCTGATTTCTCCTCTTCCTCAAGGATCACCAGCCCAATCTGGCCATTTCTCTCCTTCTAAGAAGTGATTTTCAGGCTCTGGGATGGAAATCTATCTTGAGAAAGCTAGTGTTCTCCTAGTGAATTCCTTCTCTTAGTAAGATGAGTGTTCCTTCTTCCTGATGCCGCCTTCCATTTCCAGTGTGAAGATCCATTTCCTTGGCAAAAAAGACAGAAGCCAAGAGGACACTGAGCACCATCACTTCCCATGGTCCTTCTGTGAAGTCTGCACTTATGACACATAGAAACAGGGACTGGGGCCGGGCTGCCTGCAGGGAGCTGTCAGTTTTGCTGCTGAGAAATTCAACAATCTTGTGCAGGTTACTTAAAGCTTCTGTGCTTTAGTTTTATTCCTTTACAAAACTGGGGTGATAATATTGTCACTTCCTAACTAGAGTTTTATTTAAAAAAAAGTTTTTAAAAGATCTAACAGCAGCTATGCAGATATGAGGGCATTTCCACACATGTCAGGTATTCCTAGTAACTTCCAGTTTGTTTTCTATACTTAGAAATGTGTTTTCTATACTTAGACGTGTTATTGGATATCACATTTATGTGATTATGATGGAAAGGTATTCAAGCCACACTCTAGATGTCCACAAGTTATGTTGGCACCTGCTGAACAATTAAGCAAATTACTATCATTCTCTGGGCCTCCATTTTCTTACCTTATAAGGGAGGTTGAAAATTCTAAACATTCTATTTTGTGTCCACAGAATTTGACAAAGATCTCATGAAGGAGCACATGCAAAGTGCCTATCACATGGTCTGTCATATATAAAGCACATGGATGCTAGTGAACACCACCTGTGAAGTTTTCAGTCATCTATCTTTAGAGTTTTTCCTGAGCCAAGCTCTGTGGCTTATGCCTATAATCCCTGCAATTTAGGAAGCTGAGGCAGGAGGATTGTAAGTTCAAAGCCAGAGGCAGCCTGCATAACTCAGCTAGCCCCTATCTCACAGTAAGTAATAAATAGGGAGTGGGATGAAGCTCAGGAGTAGAGTACTTGCCCAGTGTGCATGAGGCCCTGAGCTCAGACTCCCAGGGTTGAAAAAAAAAATTTTTTTTTCTGTTCCATTTTCTGATTCTAGGAGTTTTTAGTGTCTTTTTTTACCCCCATAAAGCAAAGGAACTCAAAAAGATACAAAGAATGATACTGGACTCACAATATTTTCAAATTTAATTAGGTAGAAAAACATGGATTTTCACAGAAATTTATAAGTTAATTTTGTAACAAAAAGTTGAAATATGTGCAAAACTCTTGCATATTTATGAAAATCTTGCTCAGTTTTTTATGTCTCCCATTATTAAACTATATATTAAATATTATGATAAAAAGTAGTAACTCATATAAATGGATGCTTTGCAATTCAGAAATATATTTAAGTAATGCTAGTCAGAAAAACTTTATGTTAAACAGAGGTAACATATTCAAAATTAACATCATAAAATATAACAAGATAGTAAAAATATTAATAAGAGGATACTATGTCTCACAATAATACCTCCATAAAACAGTTGAAGTGAAGAAAAAGAAAAATCATGCCTCTATATGTTCTTCCACTTTGTATTTGAAAGAATTAAAAATGCAAGAACCGTTTGCTCATTTCAAATGTTTGGAAAAATCATAAATCCATTTCAAGGTGTTTTCATGCTGAGGCTTATACAGAAACACAGATTCAAAGAAAACACACACTGTGGGTCAGAGAGCTTAGCAAAAGGACAGCATCTTACCATTTGGTCGGGGCTTTGCTTAGGTTCTGACAATGCTCTTAATAAACTGCTCTTGGGTACTGTGCCAAGTATTCCCTGTGGGGAGTGAGGAGCAGCCTTAGCACTGGGAAGATGCACTAATCCCTGTAGTTACTGAGAAAACTTACTCCTTCCAGTTAGCAACAAATGTCTGTTTTTCACACACATGGCATAGAATAGCCAGCTGCTGGATAGCTATACGACCTATGACCTTATGTCTTGACACAGCTTAGTGGGAGACAGATTCAAAGAGCACCTGTTTTACGGTAGATAGATAAGGAGAGCGAAGGGCAATAGCAGTCCTTTGTAGAGAGTACTATGTGTTAATTACCACGATAAAAACATACCTTTACTGTCACATTTCCACTTTCTGTCACCACAGCCTTCAGTATGGATTGCACCTCAACATCAAGAAAACAAAACTCCTCACAACTAGGCCGATAAGTAAGTTCGTAGTAAGTGGAGAAAAGACTGAGGTTGTCCAAGATTTTGGTTTACTTGGTTCTACGATCAACACTCATGGAAGCAGCAGTCAAGAAATCAAAAGATGCATTGCATTGGGAAAAGCTGTTGGAAAAGACCTCTTTAAAGTGTGGAAAAGTAAAGATGTCACATTGAAGACGAAGGTGTGCTTGACCCATGCCATATTTTCAGTTGCATCATATGGTTGTAAAAGCTGGTCACTGCATAAGGGAGATAGGAGAATTGTTGCTTTTGAATTATGGTGCTGGAGAAATCTATTGAATGTACCACAGACGGCCAAAGAGCCAACAGATCTCTGTCCTAGAAGAAGTGCAACCAGAGTGCTCCTTGGAAACAAGGATGGCTAGACTGCATCTTATGTATTTTGGACATAATCAGGAGGGAGCAATCCCTGGAGAAGGACCTCATGTTTGGGAGAGTGGCAGGTCACCAAAAAAAGGAAAACCCTCCACCAGATGGATTAACACAGTGCCTGCAACAATGAGCTTAAATATAAATAAGATCGTGGGCCTGACACAGAATCAGGGAGCGTTTTGTTATGTTGTACATAGGGTCACTATGAGTTGGACCTGACTTGATGGTACCTAACAACAACAACATACAAACATTCATACATATATATTTATATTCTTTTGGTTCTGCTCCACTAAGAATTTTGACTGATAGAGATTTTGGTACCTGGAATGGTTCTAGAGAAACAGAATTGTAAGAATGAATTTCCTTAATGGTTTGGTGGGTTTTAGGAGCTGACTTTCTAATTTGACTACAACTAAATTTGCTAAAGACTCTCCTGATAGTGTAGACAGCACTGAGAATCCATGGCAGGAACCGTTTAGAGAAAAATATGAAGTAAATGATACTTCTGATTCACCACTTGTGAGAAACAAGCAATTTAGGGACTCTATATGATACTTTTGAACGTTTCTGGAAAACTAAGGAAACTAACAATCTTGGCTGGTGCTCCTATCATCTCTGGATAAAGTAATAAAGAAAAAGAATGAGCTCAGAAATTCAATTTCCCTGCTCCAGATGTGTTTAAACGACATAAAAGGTTCTGAGTGTTCCCTGAGAGAAAGTCTTCTCTTCTGTAGAGCCACAGGGAAGAGAGCGTAGAAAACCAAACACAAGTCATCTTCAAGTGATTGGCTGGCTTATAATGCAAGTTTATGTCCCAGCCTTGAGAGGGGTCTGCAGTTAAAGGCAGGGTATTAACTGGAAAAGAATGGGAATCTTTTAACTTTGGAGGGATGTGTGGGAGGACCCTGATGAGGTTGAGGCAAATGAACACCCAGATTCTGATGGGTTTATTTTGCCTGAGGAAGTGGCCTGCCTACACTTAGTAGCAGGTGTAGCCCCAAACCTACCTTTCGTGGTACCAGCATCTCTAACCCTGACAGAGGGAGGCAATCCTGAAATGTCTATGGCAATAGTAATGACCCTCCCTGAGGTAGATACTCTGAAAAACAATGATGATGCCCCTTAGGGCCCAGCTTCACCATGTATTTTTGCCTCTACTCCTATAACTAGACTCAAGTCTTGACAGGCTCCCAATGGCGAGGTACTGAGTGTGACCCATGAGCAGGTACACTACACTCCTAAAGAGCTCCTTGAGCTTTCCAATTCACATTAGGCACAGGTCTGAGGAGTACATATGGAAATGGATTTTAAGAGTGTGGGATAATAGTGAATATAAAATTGGGTCAGGCTGAAATTATTGATATGGGTCCATTGAGCAGTGATTCTGAGTTTAATATTACATCTCAGAGGGTTAAAAATGTCTTAATAGATTATTTGAAGGATTGGATGAAGCATGTGTCCAAAGATGGCATAGTGCAAATGTGCTGGAAATGCCTGATGAGACTTGGTTTATTATTGATGAAGGGGTTCAAAGGCTCAGGGAACTCAGATTACTGGAATGGATTTATCATGTAAAATCTTCTTGCCCACAATGGGAGGGTCCAGAATATGTGCCCTTTACCAATGCTTTAAGGAACATATTGGTGAGCGGATCACTGACATGCTTAAAGAAATCTGTCATTGCCCTTTTCTGTATGTCAAACCTTACAGAGGGAGAGGCAGTCACTAAATTGGGAAACTTAAATGCAATTCTTATAATTGTGTCCCAGAGTGGCAAGAGCCAAGTGGCAGCACTCCATCGCCAAAGGCAAGGTGGATATACTTGCTCCAATGGACAACACAGGTGGAGCAATGATCAGAATGATCTGACTCATTTACATCTATAACATTGGTTATTTTATCATACTCTTCTCAGAAGTGAAATAGATAGGAAGTTTACTAAATTTTTATTTGATACTTATAAGCAGAAAAATTCCAGGGCAAATGAACAAAAGTCTGCTTTGAATTATGACACCAGAGAATCACAATTCCTCAACCAATTTCCAGATTTGAGCCAGTTTACAGACCCAGAACTCCTTGAATTAAGGGGAGCCCAGGTCCCCTTGAAGAAGGATACTATTATTCCACTGAAAACTTTTACTGTTAATCTTTCTGTCATCCTCCCCAAAGGGATCTATTACCTTTTACTAGAGTAACTATACATTGGAGAAAAGGAAATAATCAGGCTTGTGGGGACATACTAGACACTGGCTCTAAACTGACATTGATTCTGGGAGATCCTAAGCAGCATTGTGTCCCCCCAGTTATAGTAAGAGCATATGGAAGCCAAGTCATCAATGGGATTTTAGCCAAGATTCAACTCACAGTGGGTCCAGTGGGTCCCAGAACTCACACTATAGTTGTCTCCCCATTTCCAAAATGTGTAATGGGGAAAGCTATGCTTAGCACTTGGTGGAGTTCTCATATTTGTTCTGTAACCTGTAGAGTGAGGGACATTAAGATGAGAAAGGCCACATGGAAGCCATTAAAGTTTCTTCTTCCCTTGAAAATGTGAACCAAAAACAGTATCACATCCCCTTAGGGATCACTGAGATTACTACCACTGTCAAGGACTTGAAAGATGCAGCGTTGGTGGTTCCCACCACATACCCATTTAGCTCTCCTATCTGGCCTGTAGAGAAGATGGCTAGATCTTGGAGAATGACAGCTGACCATTATAAAGGTAATAAAGTTGTGACTCCAATTGTAGCTGCTGGACCACATGTGATTTCCCTGCTTGAGCAGATCAACACATTCCCTGGTAACTGGTATGTGGCTATTGACTTGACAAATGCCTCTTTATTTATATCTATCCATAAGGCCCACCAGAAGCAATTTGCTTTCAGCTGACAAGGCCAGCAATATACCTTTACTGTTATTCCTAAAGGATACATTAATTCTCCAGCCTTCTATCATAATTTAGTTTGCAAGGATCTTGATTGCTGTTCTCTTTCCCAAGGTATCACACTGGCCCATTACATTGATGACATTATGCTGATTGGACCAAGTGAGCTAGAAATAGCAACCACTTTGCACTTGTTAGTGAAGCACTTGTATGTTAGAATGAGAAATAAATCCAACTAAAATTCAAAGGTCTTCTACATCAGTAAAGTTTCTAGCAGTGCAGTGATGTGGAGTGTGCCAAGATATTCCTTCTAAGATGAAGGATAAAATGCTGTACCTAGCACCTTGTACCACCAAGAAGGGAGCACAACACTTAGTAGGCTTATTTGGATTTTGGAAGTGGTACATTCCTCACTTGGGCATGTTACTTCAGCCCATATACACAGTGACTCAGAGAGTGTCTGTAATTGAGTGGGACCCAGAACAGGAGAAGGCTCTACAATATGTGTGTGGTGCAGGATGCTCTGCCACTTGGGCCATATGATCTAGTATACACAAAAATTTTGCTTGAGGTGTCAGTGGCAGAGAGGGGTGCTGTTTGGAGCCTCTGGCAGGCCCCCATATGTGAATCATAGTGACAGCACTTGGGATTTTGGAGCAAGGCCCTGCCATCATCTGCAGTTATAGAGCCAACTAGGTGGCAATACCCTGCATGGCTGGGACGTGGTTCTCCAGATGGCTGTATATTCTCTGGACCAGTATCTAATATATGGTACTTTTTCTCCAATAGCTGGGAATCAAGGGGATGGATATGGGAATGGTACAAGTTACCATTACCCTTTGTGACCCACTGGCAAGTTTTTCTTCCTATTCCTTTGACTTTATGCTTTCCTGTCCCCAAAGCCTTTGGTTCCAGAGGGGGAAGAGGTTCTATCAGGAGGCACAACAATGATTCATGGAACTAGAAGTTAAGGCTTCTCCCGGCCACTTTGGGCTCGTCATGCCCTTGAGTCAACCGGCTAAGGAAGGAGTGACATTGTTAGTGGGGAGGTGATTGATCCAGACCACCAAGTGGAAATCACACTACTACTCCACAATGGAGATAAGGAGGAGTATGTCTAGGGTGCAGGACATCCCTTGGTTCATGTCTTAGTATTACCCTGCCCTACTACTAAGATCTGAGAGAAGGACATAGCAATCCACTCCCAAGGCAATCCCAAAACAATCAGCCATTGAAAACCCTGTGAGGGTCTCTATGAGTTGGACACGACTCAGTGACACTGAAAAACAACAGCAACATGACTAAGATCAATGGAAAAATACAACACCCCAATCCAGGCAGAAAGATAAATGGTCCAGACACCTCAGGAATGAAGGGTGGATCACTCCTCCTGATAAAGAACCAAAACTCACTGAGGTGCTGGCTGAAAGTGGAGGGAATTGAATGGGTAGTGGAAGGACATAGCTATGAGTACCTGCTACAGCCTAGTGACAGTTACAGAAAAGAGGATTGAAATTGTCATATGCATTTCTTTCCTATTTTGTTGAGAATGTTGTGCATATAAACACACATATTAAGCAGATATACATGTTCTTTTTCCTATTTCTTTATAATATAGCATAATGCAGATTGAGTTAATGTCAATACTTAAATGTTAAATCTGCATTACCATGTTTAAGTTATGGAAGTCAGGGGAAATGCAAGCATTTCTCAAAAGACTTTGCTGCCTATTCCGGGGAAGAAACTAATGTGTGTTTTTGGTTGTGTGTATGCAGGGTTTGTGTGCAGGATAGTCAGATCATTAGGTGGAGCTATGACCTTATTCTTGTCTTTTTGGAGATTGGGCATGGCATGAGATGTGTTTGAGCATCGAGTTGACAGGAGGTGGGCTTGTGATAGTCTTCCTTCATTGTCAGCTTGATCAGATTAAGAGAATCTTCAAGTTAGTGAAGCACATCTCTGTACTGTTCCATGAGGGAATTTCCAAAAAGAACTGACAGGTCCAGGCCTGACTGAGGAAGACCTACTCTGAAGGTGATCTGGTACAATCTAGTGGGCAGGGCTCTCCAAGGAGGAAGTGAAGAAACAAAGTTAGCGAATGTTTGAGATAGGCTTAAAAAAATCTTCAGTTCTCCTCTCTTTTTCCCTCTCTCTCTCTCTGCCCTCACTCCCATTAACACTGCCTGTGGAAAACCAACAACAGTTTCCTCAGCTTCCACATCAGACTTTCCAGGTGCTTCCAGACCTCAGCATCAGAGGTACCCAGCTATTGGACTGAGTGGCTGGGAATACCTCTACAGGTGCTGCTATGGCACAATCCTGTTCCATTGTGAGAGCTAATGGAATAAATCCCCTTATATAAAAAATAGACATACCTATTTTTTTCTATTGATTCTGTTCTTCTAGAGAACCCTGACTGGTACATAAGGACAAAAGCCCTATGTATGAATTAAGTCCATTGTACCTACGAATATCAAGAGGATGGAGGATCTTTGAATGTGTGTGTGTGTGTGTGTGTGTGTGTGTGTGTGTGTGTTCATGTTCATTGGTGGTGTTGATATTTCTGTAAGCTTAAGGAATGGCAGAATCTGTTTTGTTCAGTGAATCTGGAGTCTTGAATTACATTTTGTTATCTCCAGGACAAGGTAGGTGCTGGGGCTGCTTAGTGCTCTCTTCTCTTGATATTATCTGAAAGCTTCTCCATCTATCTTCCTCCATTAGCCTTGCACATACTCTGGAAAGAAACCTCTTCTTTCCTCCATCTTCATTATCTTTAACACAATAAGATGATCTTGAAGAACTGAAGATTGTGTGGGTTTTTCCCATTTCCAAGATACTTAGGTAGTTCCTAAGAGTGTGAACAGTAGGGATTGGTGTGTCTCCCTGAGGAGAGAGGAGGGGACCAACAATATTTAAAATTGAATGTTAGGCTGGATGTGGTGGCTCATACCTGTAATCCCAGTGACCCAGGAGGCAGAGGTAGGATATTGGCAAGTTCAAGGCCAGAGGCAACCTGCATAATTTAATGAGAACCTGTCTCAAGATTAAAAATTTAAAAAATGGGGGGCTGACAGTGTATCTCTGGGGTAGAGTGCTTACAAAGTAGGTGCAAGGCCCTTAGAACCTTAGAATAATAAATAAATAAATAAATAAATAAATAAATAAATAAATAAATGTAAATAAAATGTAATTTAATTAAACAAAACAAAATTGAATATTGAACCAAACTTACAAGATGGCAGCTTGTAGTTAGTTTTCAACTGAGTTGAAAAAAACAAATTTCCATTTATATGAATAAACTTATGATTTCAAATCTATATCTGAAGCCAGGCACGGTGGTGCACGCCTATAATACCAGCAGTTTGGGAGGCAGAGGCAGGAGGATCTCAAGTTCGAGACTAGAGGCAGTCTGTGTAATGTAGGGAGACCCTGGCTCAAAAAATAAAAAATGAAGTGGGCTGAGGGTGCAGCTCAGTGGTCCAGCACTTGCAGAGCATGCAAGAGCCAGGCCCTGGGTTCAACCCCAGTACCGAAAAAAAAAAATCTATATCTGGTACATATATAAAGGTATATGAATAGCATAAAATTATTGCTACTGTTAAATAAATAACAACATTCACAGACCCACTACAATGCCTCAGGTATATTATTTTCCAAGTAAATGGTAACTATCATTTTTTATCTTATATTGTGTAATAATATAAATAATGCATTATTCCTCTTAAGAAAAGGCTTGTGAATTACATCCATTTCCTTAGATGATAAGGTTATGTGGAAACTGTTCCATGAGTCTGGACACAGGCTAAGGCCACAGTGGCTTTGGACTGTTCTCTCTGTGAATCTGGGTGCTGCAGAGCAAGAGAACGTGGAAGTCAGTTGTAATCATCTTTCCTTGAATGCTTATGGCTTTGATCATCTTTATTACATATCTTTATTGTTAGCCTGAATGGTTTGGTAGAACTATTTAAAATAGTTTCCATGATATTGCCCCCAGCTCTGAGCTTACCAATTCACATATAATGTAGGATAGCATGGGCAATAATAACATCATTTGTGCTACAGCACCGCAGGCAATAACAGAAATGGTGATTCTTTCTACATAAGAGGAAGATGACACATGCTCGCTATAGATAGCAGAGCTGGGAATTTAAGTCTGTCTGGTGGTGAGGGAGCTGATTCATCTCCCCAGGCCTCCACCTAGGCAATGTGCTAGCGAAAGCTCTCGTGGAGGCGAACTTCCTGACACGCTCACTGCCTCTTCTCAGAGCTTATGAGCTCTGTGTACTTTTCAAAATGAAAACCATAGGTGAGAAATCCCCCATCCTTCCCCAGTATGCCCCCACTTCCTTCAGCCATGAAGTCTTTCACCATAAGTAGTTGAGAAAACACGCGATGCTTTAAGAATAACTAATTCTGTAGGTGGAGGAAACCTTCAGCCACAGAATCACTTCCATCTGAAAAAGCTTTTCATGATTCTGCCTAATAGGAAACTCAAAGGGTGTACCTGGCAATCATCTCTCTACCACACCTCGGGATGCCCCCTCTCCATTCCACTTGAATGCTGAGCTTGTTGACCGGCTGTAGAAAGTCTTCTGACTTAGAAGCATTTGTCAAGAAATTGCGTCTATGTTGAAGATGATAATGGTTTCTTAATGCTGAAGGATCATCACATGAACAGTATGTGTTTTCATTGTGACATCTGAGTAAAGAAGCACAAAGAACAGAGCTGGTCAGTATTGGCTGAGTCACACCATAAGGGGATAAAGAGTGTCCCCAAACTAGGAATATTCAAACAGAAGTTGTTAGATAAGGTGGCGTCCAGTCCGATTCATAGCGATCCAGTGTACAACAGACGAAACACTATACTTGACACTATGCCATGCCTGGCACTATTGTCAGTAATTCTCTGCCATTAATATGGTTTTCAATGGCTGATTGATTTTTGGGAGTGGGTTGCCAGATCCTTCTCCCATGCTTACAGCACCTGGTGTTCCCAGGTGGTCCCCCATTCAAGTACTAACCAGGCCCCACCCTGCTTAGCTTTTGAGATCTGAAGAGACTCGACACCCAGTGGCTATGGCTATAGGCATGAACAGAAGCAGGAGAAATATATCCCACACTCTTTCTGGCAGCATTCCTTCAGTGGTCAGAATACTGCAGTTGGGGACACCCAAAGTTCACAAAATTAGTGAGTATTTCTGAAATGAGGTCTATCTAGATGTAATAGAACATTGACTCTGAGGTATGTATTCGATACTTAAAAATTAAAGTAAATGTATTCTACAGTGCACACACACACATCTGAATCAAAAAATATAATGCAAAAAATCTGCAAGTTCATTCTCTCTGGTGGTTTGTGGAAAGATGCCTTTCCTGGAGTCAGAATTTCTGAACTGTCAGCAATTTTTTTTTACTTTCTGATTCTCAATTTAATTGTAACTTACCTGTGAAATATGGACAATTATAATATATTCTCCTCAAGGTTTTTGTGAGGGTTAAATGTCAGAGTCTGTGTCAACACTTGAAGGCAGTGGAAAATCATAATAAGGTGAATCATTACTCTCTTCAATAAATTATTAAGTGACCAGAAAACTCTATGACATGAATGGAGTGATTTTGAAGAGAGAATTGTTTTTGAGTGATTGGATGAGAGGATATGAAGTGGAAGGGAAGAGTTAAAATTGATTCATATTCAAGTGCCAAAGCCCAGAACACACATGATCATCAGCAACCATGGTGTCCAGAATTGAGCTGTGAAGGAAGGTGACAGAGAGATCTGTGAAGAGTGGGAAGCTATCTGACCAAATGGTCCTACCTTAATTTAATGAATAAATTAGCTTCCAGCAGTGAAACAGAAGCATTGCCCTGCAGTCTCTTAGGGAATTCAAGGTCAGGACTCCATGTAATATCTGTGAGGGAAATCCTTTTATAGATAACCCTGTAACACTAGGAAATCAGCTGCAAGAGCATGATGGATTAATTTTGTTAAGCCATAAGGTTATTTGTCTCATGCTGAAAATCTTCAGATACTTGGGCTATCTTAATAAATATGTTATATACAAGAAATCATGTCAACTCAGCCTCATAATATTTGTAAGTTCCAAAGAACAAAAAATGGGTTTGTCATCTAGGGAGTATGGCTGTTTACTCCAAGCATCAGAAGAGACAGCTAATAAACGCAGATCATGAAGGCACACAAAGGCTGACTTTATTTATGGAAAATATTGGAAAGTAGGTGGTGAGAGTTTAATCTTTTATGAAAAATATTGGGGAAATCTAGAGTAAAAAGGATCAAGAGCCTACTAATTTGGTGTACTAAGTTTAAAAAGCCCACTGCTTTCTGATTAACAATTATGGACACTTTATAAACATCTCCACATCCACTGGCTTCCAAAGTACTTTCAGAAGCCTAGAGGAAATTGTTTCCACTTTTATAGTTAATTAAGTTATTTGCCAGGTCACATGGAAAGGACTTGAAACTTGGTCTTTCCAATGCAAATGAGTTATCTCAGTTCTTCTGCACCTCTTGAAATATCTTCGATAAGCATCCAAACTATCTGTTTCCATTAACTTTCTCCTTAATCTATGTTTACTACTGCTATCTGATTAATCTTCATTAATACACAGCCCATTCACTGACTAAACACATTTCTTTTGTACAAAAAACTCCAAACTCTGTAGTTAAAACCTACTCTACAAAAGTACTTTCTATTACACTTTAGAATTAATTCTTCTTATCTTACCTCTCCTCTTTCGGCAGACTAGTCTCCTGATCATCCACTGAACAAGGAAAGACTTTTCCAGTGTTGAGACTTCATGATTTTTATTACTGCCTTTTCCTTGAAAAATCCAAATCAGCTCACAGGTGCATCTCCTCCATGAACATGGTTGACCAACCAGGTTGACAGTTCATTCATTAGTCATGACCTTTATCTCCTTTATACTCTCATACCTGGGCCAAACAGGGTGGACTTTAAGTGTGATGAAAAGGAGATTTTTGGTGCTATTAAAACTGATGTAAGGCCACTGTACATTTTAATCAAGTTAGTGACTTGTAGTGCTGGGATTTAGCTCAGTTGGTAGAGCACTGCTCCACACTTTCTGAGGATCTGGGTTTCATCCCAGCAAAAAACGGGAGAAGGATGTGGCAATCTGCTCCCGAAGCAATTCCAAAACAATCAGCCTTTGAAACTCCTATGAGAGTCACTATGAGTTGGATCTGACTCGTGGCACCTAACACAACAACTTTCCCTAGCTCAAGTGTGCTGTATTTGTGCCCTTTGTCTCTGCAACATGAGCAGAGGAGGGAAGGAGTCTGCTGGAAGCCATAGTTGTATTGCCTACCTTTTGTCTGGCTTTGAACTTTCCTTCCACAGCATCTGGTAACTTAAAGGCCCCAGTAAGCCTTTGATTTCAAAAGACTTCAATTCCCTAGAGTTTGTAGCAAAATTTTCCCCTTTAGGTAAGGTTGGTAGGGGAGGGGAGAGTTAATATCTGTAATTACCTTCTGGGGGGAGCTTAGCCCATTCCTGAATCCCAGCCGGAGTGTTGGGAACATGGATCCCCTGTCAGGACTTTCCTCTTGTATTAAATGAGCTCCACCTCTGCATGTCGGTCTCCCTCCCTCTTACACACACATGTACACACACACTCACACGTGCAATGGTCCTACTCTGATGGAACAGTTTACCTGAAAGCTGTGAGTCTCACCAGATGCCCTTGAATATTTCCTCTGTCTCTGTTCTGTCCTCAAGAATAAGCAGCTCATAGCAAGGTTTGTGTTGGGGTTCTCCTGGAAACTTGGTGAGGAGCTGATACAAGAGAAGATGGTCAGCTCTGTCCTTTCAATGACAGCAGAATCTAGCGTGTCTTTACTGGGAAAGTTTATGTTTTTCTTTCTCTCCCTCTGTCTCTCATTATATATCTATATGTGTGTGTGTGTGTGTGTGTACATATACACATATACACACATATATAATATTCTATATATAATATATATATATATATATATATCTTTATATATATATATATATATATATCTTTCCCTAGCATTTCTTCAAATACATATCAAGAGTGGGAAACACAAACTTGTATTGGTTTGTTTGCATGCTGGTCTCTTTCCTCTTTAGAAATGCTATCAAGCTGTTCTTCACATGTATTATTATCTGAGAACAATATCAGTAGGTGAAAAGAAGAAAAACTAGAAAACAGCATGAAGTTTGAAGGCCACCCAGAAAGAAAATTTCAGCAAATCTGATATAAGGGAAAACCTAGGAATGAAGCAGTCTTTTGTTAGGAAGACAGAGATGCTAGATTGCTTAGCAATAATACCCAGTTTTATATATTTGTATAGTATTTACTATATTTATAGTATTTATAGTATATATACTTATACAATCTCTCTGGCTTTTTATTAGAAATCTCAAAATGAGATAAAGCCTTTGGTATTAACCCTAATTTGAAAATGAAGGGATAGTTTGGGAATAGCTGTAATTTACCACTATCAAAAATTTGTATCTTTTGAATGCAGCTTTTGAGCCTATTCTCTGATAGAAAGAAGCTTATCAAGGCAAATTTGTCCCATTACAGTCACTGAGCTGCAAAAGTTTAGTCTCACACTTCATTGTAGACTCCTGTTTTTGGAGAATCTCTTCTGCCCTGGGAAAGTGAACTTTCATCTAGGCTTCTAAAGTAGGAAATGATCTATTAGAAATGAAAAGAATTATAGTATCTCTGACCCACTGATAATTTCATGAAAATGTGGTATTACGGTTGTTACCTTTTGGCTTAGAATCAGACATTGTTATTTACCAGCTGACTGATTTTCTGTCTCCCTGTGAGATAAGACTTCACCATTTCTCCTTGGTACTATTATCATTCACCCAAAATTGGTCCCGTTTCTAGATTCTCCCTCTCAGATCTGAATTCCCCAGTGTTTCTGTGTGACAAAATGTGTCATGCTCCTCTTGAAAAATTTTAAATGCCTTCCTATCGCTTGTATGTATGTATGTATGTATGTATGTATATTTGAGATAGAATTTTACTCTGCTACCCAGGCTGGCCTTGAACTCCTGGATCCAAGTGATCTTCCTGCCTGAGCCACCAGAAAAGCTGGGGCTACAGCTTCTATGTCTGTCTCCTATTGCTTTTAGATTAACCAGACTTAGCTAATCATGACCCAAAGGGCAAAAAACAAACAAAGCAAAACAACAAATGAGGGAAACATTCACCCGCATGGCCCTTGCTGTCTTAGACTTCCCCTCATCTCCACCCCTTAATAAAACATATTCTCCAGCCCATCATATTGCCCAGTTCTCCTCGCCATCTTCCACCTCTGCATTCTTCTGACGATCCTTTCTCCTTTGGTTGCTTGACTCAGCCCTGTTGGTCCTGAGCTAGTGAGTGATATACCTCAGACCTCATCTCCTCTAAAGAGCCAGACTGTGGCTGGTGTTCTGTGTTCTCTGTTTCCTAATACTCCCTGTGCCTTCATGAAATGATTGAACTGATAGGGCTGGTTTGCTTTCTCTTTTTCTGCAATAGAGTATAATATTTCTGAGGAAAGATTATTTATTACTTATCAAAATATCTCCAGCCTCAAGCCCAAGCCCCGGTATTCATAGATATTCAATAAGGTTTGTGAAATTTAATTAAACTCCAAATGTATATTTCCTTATTTGACTTAAGTGATAAAGGACACAATTGAACCTACTTTTCAAGAGTTAAAGAAACAGGTTATTGTTAGAGAACAGTCAGGAATGAGCAGCAAGAAAGAATGAGCCCCCAAGGGAGCAAAAGCAAAGAGTCAAATTCCAGTAAGCTTATCATTAGCAGGGAGGAATCCTTGCAAGAGTCTGCTGATGAGATTATGGAGAAACTCACTCCCTACTGATACCAAACAGGGAGACTACAAAAACCAATTTTATACCAGCTCCACCCTAATGTTATCTAGACATACATATATATATATATATATATATATATATATATATATATATATGTGTGTGTGTGTGTGTGTGTGTGTGTATAATTAGTTAGGTGCCGTTGAGTTGGGTCTGACTCATAGTGATCCCCATAGGGTTTTCAATGGCTAATTGTTTTGGGATTGCTTCGGGAGTGGATTGCCACATCCTTCTCCCATTTTGCAATGCTGGGGATTGAACCTAGGTCCTCAGAGAGTACAGAGCAGCGCTCTACCCAAACTGAGCCAAACCCCTAGTTCCCCTCACCCCCTCTCTGTATAAATGAGGTAGGATAGAAAGACAGGGGAATTTAAAAGGACAGAAGAAGAAAGGGCTTTCACCTCAGCCAAGTCTTATTAGCCAAGAGTTCCATCACCACCATACAAGGAAGGCTGCTGTGAGATCTGCCTGCATAGAAACCTGTGCTTCGCTAGGAATCTCACTAACCCAGTTTATGGACTATTATTAAAATGAACCAGCCTCAGTTACTTTTGATAAGATATAGTAAGAATTTCTTCTACTATCCCAATCTAGGCATTTTAACAATGATCCTTTACCTATCTATAAATCTATACAATGCATCTGCTTGCACATCATTGAACAGGTAACTTCAAAAGCCCCCAATCATGCATATTCATTGAGGAGACACTCCTGTGGAACTCTCTGTCTTGAGATGCCCACATTCATGTCTCAGATGTATATTATTATTTCCTTAGGCATCATTCACTCTCTTGGTGCCCTGAAATGTGTACTATCCCTTACTTTTATGTAATAAACTATACAACCATGTTTTAATCTCAGACTCATCCAGAAAATCATTTCTGTGACTTACTCAAGGACCCAGCAGCATCTGAGTGGAGGGTCCTGAGAACAAGGACTCCTCAGGGCAGGCAGTAATGCTGGGTTACAGTATCTGTCATAGCCAGTGACAAAAAGCCCCACCTTCAGCCACTAGGCTGCTAATTCTCTCTTGAGCACCCCCCTCTGTGGTCTTGTTGACTAAGAGCATCTCCTTTCCAATTTCTCTTGATAAATTCACTCTCCTTTCTGCTTTACATCCGGACTTCTTTCACTTTGCTGCCATTTCTTGTTAAGTTATTCTTTACGAGGGAAGAAGCACTGGGGATAATTTTCCCATAGCGTTATCAGGGCTGACGTTAAGCACAGTGTCAGTTATGAGAGGCAGAGTTTGACAAAGTGAAGTGGGAATTATGTCTGAGGGATTACTGGGGAGAAAGCTGGAGGAAAGTGTCAGATTTCAGTGATGAGTCATGCCTAAACCAACGTGGGTGCTCTTGTTTGACAGCACAGGAATCACACCAGTTGGTAATTCTAGAAGTTTCTAAATTCTCCTCAATTCAATATTAAAGTGATGCTGTACTGGTGTGAGGCCAAGTGGAGACACGACAAATAATCAGATGTAAGGGAAGAAGGCGTAAGCACGCCCTGAGCACAAAGATCACTGCTGGGAATGAACTCTCTCTATGTTGTTTCCGATTGCAGTAGGAATGTTGGTTCTTACTGAGTGATCTTACACAAGTCATTGAGTCATATACAAAAGAATAATTTTCCATTATAAAATTTGGGATTTGATGATTCTCAGGTGTTCAAACTCTGAGCTTTGCAGACTCTGCAATTGTGACAATGGAGATGCAGCATCATCCCTCAGCTGTAGTCAGGTGGCCATGCCATCCAACTTCCTCTTTCATTCTTAAGTATCTGATTCCTAAATTGTGAGGTCATCACAGTGATCTGCAGCTTATGTATCTGATCAGTAGAATCCTCACATGAACCCCTTAAAAAAAGTTAATGTCATCCTCATTTTACAAGTAATTGAGATCCAGAATGTTGAAATGAGTTACAATGTTTTTGTAGTCTATAAAACTATTTGAAGGCCTCTCTGGATAAAATTTATATTCCATTCAGAAGTATAATAAAGTAATGTTTCCTAAGATATTTATTTTCCTAACAAAAATAACTTTAATAACAATAACAATAACTAAAATTTGTCTGTGTCAGTGGACAGGTCTGCATTAAAATTTTTTTTTTCTTGGCAGTACTGGGGATTAAATATAGGGCTTTGTGCGTGTTAAGGTTGTACTCTGTCACTGAGATGCACCCCAGTCCCCTTTCTATTTTTTATTTTCAGGCAGTTATTAATCATTGCTGTTAGGTCCCATCAAGTTTGTATCTGACTCATAGCTACCCTAAGTACAACAGGTGAAAACACTTTTGTTAGTGCTCCTCTGCTATTTATAGAGTTTTCAAGGGCAGATGACATTTTGGGAGTAGGTTGCTGGGTCCTTCTCCCAAGCCTACACTATCTGGTATTTCCAGGCAGTCTCCTTTCCAAGTACTATCCAGGCCCGACCCTGCTTAGCTTCCAAGACCTAATGGGATCAGACACCAGGACTGCAGGCATTTTGAGACAGTCTTGCTAAATTGCCCGGTCTACTTCTGGCCTTGAACTTGAAATCTTCCTGCCTCAGACTCCCAAATCCCTGGTATGATAGGCATAAACCATAGCACTCAGCCCTCCTTTATAATCTTTATTTTTTTATTTTTATTATTATTATTTTTCTTGTGGTACTGGGGGTCGAACCCAGGGGCTTGCGCTTGCATGCTCTGCAAGTGCTGGAACACTGAGCTGCACCCTCAGCCCATTTTTTTTTTTTTTTTTACTTTTTGAGACAGGGTCTCGCTAAGTTATGCAGACTGCCTCTGGTCTCAAACTTGTGATCCTCCTGCCTCCGCCTCCTGAGCCGCTGGGATTACAGGTGTGCGCCAACGCACCCGGCTTCCTGTATCATCTTGATGTTGACGTTGTAACTTAGATAAACATTTATGGAGTATGTCCTGCCTGTCGTGGCCTCAGCTAGCCACACATGATATACCTCTCTTATTTCCTATTCACAACAAACTCGCTATGATACATACTATCTACATTCACCAGTTGAAATGTCTCTTAACCCCACACAATCTCAGATTTCTCCTCTATGAAATGGCTGAATGGGATTGGTCTTTAAGATTTCCTCTAGCTATTATATTAATAAGCTTACACACTTGCATATTAATTACAGTTCTTCCCAATCCCCTCTGCAGATTGAGTAAATCTTTTCTGACTTTTGCTTAGAGCACATCCACTTATTTGCAAAACCACATAGAAAACTTGGGTTGGAACTCTATGTTTGTAAAGTTGTAAAATATCCTTTTCAATAAAGTTTTATATTTATTTTTTTTCTGAAATTGAAATGTATTTAAAATTACCCCACTGAGTTGCTACATACGGCAAAGCTTAAGTAACCTTATACCCCTTTTAATACTATGTAGCTGACAGGATTAAGATAAGCAGATTAGACACATCACAAAAGGAATTCAAAATGAAAAGAAGCAGCCAAATAGCACAAGAATATTTTATCCTACTAAGTATAGGTTGCCTATGGTCTCACTTAAGTTGTATTTCTTCATAACTACCAGTTTTCACACTCAGGGAAACAAGAATTATGTTTTATATAAAAAATGTTTCTTAGTGCCTAAGGTTGATTTGCAGAGCAAAGTGCAATGACTCAGGCGGCCTACTTCTGCTTGCCATCTATATTTCTACTCTGCTTCTTCAGAGTCTTCTTAGCTTCCTTTCTGAATAAAGATGACACCTCCTAAATGATCTCCCTTTATCCAGCATTGCCCTATTAGAGTCTATCTTAATGTTATCCCATCATTAGCATCTATGTTAGTTTGTTAATTAATACACATGTGCACAAACATGAATATATAATCGTTATTAGAAATTAAATTATACAAACCTACTGTTAAATCAATTATAAGAAACAGTAATAAATGCTCAGCACTGATCCCTTTTATTTAGTGCACTTTACTATTGCCTACATCTTTAAAGGATCTGGGTGGTAAAAATACTACCACATGCTTCTTGCCAACATTATATTTAGTGAAATCACATTTAAATTAGTCATAATGGGATATGGAAACTGACAAATACTACAAATCAGATTTTGTTTCCAGAAAGATAATTGTTAAATATTGACCAGCTTGTCTCTGCTCAGACCCTTCTCTAGTGAATTTTCCCTCAATGTGCTTTTTATCCCTTTTGTTTCAAATACTTCTCCTTTGGTCCTTTATTTTAGTTATAGGTATACTTGCTGTAAATTTTAACAATTTACTGCATCTATTATTTCCTAGAATTTGTCATTATGTTACTGGGAAGGTAGTTTGGCAAGTCCAGCAGGTCCAGCAGGTCTAGGAGGCCTCTCTGGGATACCAGCAGTAAGACCCTCCCTGGCACAGCAGACAGTACCTTGGTTCGTTTGTGTTCAGTGTATAAAAGAATTTGTAAGAGACACAGGAATTATAGTAGAGAATATAGAGCAAGTTTATAAAAGATAGAGCGTATAGACATAATATTAAAGATAGTACATGTTTGAGACATGAAGACTAATAGTGGTAAAGGGCTCCTGCTGCTTAGAGCTGAGATCCTATGTGTCTTTTATAGTGAAGCTTGGACCCTCAGGGAGGACAGAAACATTCCTGGAGTCTAAGCCTTGAATAGGCCGATGGAATCCCCAGTGCTTTCTAAGGAATGGGCCCAGAAATGGAAATTTCAAAAGATTAGGAACCTGGGAGTCTGTGATCTTGATAAGGGAGATGGCTCCGTAAACAATGTCCTTTTCACTTGTTGATCCTGGGTTTTTCTTAAATGGTCCTTGTGATCCTTCATGGTTACATGCAGGGGTGACTTAATCCCCTGTTTCCTCCTTACAGGGGAGCACTGACCACTAAATCAAGGCATTTGTATGACCAAGCTGATGGACATCCTCAAACCTTTGATTTGTCTTTTCCCTCTAGGTATCCCTTGAATGGGGCTGGGATTTAGCTCAGTTGGTAGAGCGCTGTGTGGCTCTCTGAGGTTCCGAGTTCAATTCCCAACACCGCAAAAATGGGAGAAGGTCCTGGCAATCCACTCCCAAGGCAATCCCGAAACAGTCAACCATTGAAAACCCTATGAGGGTTGCTATGAGTTGGATACCTACTTGATGGCACCTAACAACAACAACATCCCTTGAATGCAGCAAAGATAGATCCTGAATCCCCTTTACTGAGTTCTAGCATCAAAGACAAATATGTACCAAGTAGTTGGATTGTCAGTCTTATGGGATAGAAAATCATGGAGTTTTTAATAATCTATGCAATATATATATATATATATATATATATATATATATATATATATATATTCTCCAGGAATTGATGGGATACCAATAGAGATGTTTCAACAAACAGATACAGCACTGGAGGTGCTAATATGTTTATGCCAAGGGATGTGGAAAACAGCTACCTAGTCAGCTGACTAGAAAAGATCCATATTTGTGCCTATTCCCAAGAAAGGGTATCCAACTGAATGTGGAAACTATCAAATGATATCATTAATATCACATGCAAGCAAAATTTTACTAAAGATCATTCAAAAGTGACTGCAGCAGTATATAGACAGGGAACTGCCTGAAAATCAAGCTGGATTCAGAAGAGGGTGGGGAACCAGGGACATGATTGTTGGTGTCAGACAGATATTAGTGAAATGCAGGGAATATCAGAAAGCTGCCTATGTTTTATTGACTATCAAAGACATTTGACTGTGTAGATGATAACAAATTATGGATAATACTGTGAAGAATGGGAATACCAGAGCACCTAATTACACCCATGAGGAATCTGTACATGGACAAGGAGACAGTCATTTGAAAAGAACAAGGAAACATTGCTTGGTTTAAAGTTGAGAAAGGTGTGTGTTAGGGTTGTATCCTTTCACCATATCTCTTCAATTTCTATGCTGTGCAAATAATTGGAGAAGTTGAACTCTGTGAAGGAGAACGTGGCATGAGGAATGGAGGAAGACTCATTAACAACCTGCATTATGCAGATGACACAACTCTCCTGGCTGAAAATGACAAAGACTTGAAACATTTACTGATGAAGATCAAAGAACATAACCTTCAATGTCAACAATACAAAAATCCTTACAACTAGGTCAGTATGAAACTTCAGGATAAATGGAGAAAAAATCGAGGTTGTCCATGATTTTGCTTTACTTGGTTCTACAATCAACAGGAATGGAAGCAGCACTCAAGAAATCAAAAGACACATTGCTTTGGGAAAAGCAGTGTCAAAAGATCTCTTTAAAGTATTGAAAAGTAAAGATGTCACATTGAAGACAAAGGTGCGCCTGACTCATGCCATGGTATTTTCAGTCAGATCATGTGGTTGTACAACTGAAAGCTAGACATTGAACATGTTTGGAAGAGTGGCAGGTCAACTAAAAAAAGGAAGACCCTCAAGTAGATGGATTGACATAGTGTCTGCAGCAATGGGATTAAACACAAAAAAGATTGTATGCCTGGCACAAAATCAAGGAGTGTTTCCTTCTATTGGCAGAAGGACTCAGCAACCTACTCCCCAACAAACAGCCATTGAGAACCCTATGAATAGCAGAGAAGCACTGACAATAGTGTTTCCCCTGTTGTACATAAAGTTGCTATGAGTTGGACACTGACTTGACCACACCCAACAACATATGCTTATTATGCTAATAGAGAGAATTATATATGCTGAACAGTTGCCTCCATGTGTAATTAACTACCATGTGTGTTATTGTGGTCCTCTCCCTCTGCTTATCTGACTCATTCCCACAATGAGAAATTCAGTCATGGTCATCTGCACTTCTTTTACTTAATTATTCAATCCAGTTATACACTGATTACAGAGCCTGAATTGTTAACCTATAGTCATGTGGAAAATGATTTAACTAGATTACAGTGTTATATGCATTTCTATTTTTGCCTTTAGCCTTGGAGTGTGGGGCATTGCCCACCACTGGTCTTGCTCTGGCTGTAGGCCTCCAGTCCAAAGCGGGACCCTGCTGTTGAAGACCCACTGGTTGGTGAGGGTTACGAGAACCATGCCACCTGGAGTGGAGGCTTATGCCCATGGCTACTCTGGAAAGCCTTAAGAAAGGCAGGCTCAAAGTTTTGTGCCCACAGTGGCTCCTCACTTCTCAGCTCAGAGGGAAGACTCCAGCTCTCAGTGTTGCTAAGCAGCACTTTATTGCTGCTCTCTTGCTCATCATCAATGGTATGGACATCTTACTCCCTCAGGAGAGTTGATGTTGTGGACCCTGAGTGTCCTGTGCATCATGCTTAAATTCCCTAACCCAGCCAATCAGAGATTGCCACATCATATGGGGTGATTGGGGCCCAGCCTATGAGGTGCAATATGCAAAAGATGTTTTGAGAATAGGACCAATCAGGGGATGTCCCTTAATTAGCCAATCATGGGCCATCTGGCTAATTGGGAAAGGGCCAACCAGGCATTGAGGGGCTTGAGGAGGCAGTTAGATGCCAGGGCCATCTTGGCTCACTTGATGCCCCAAAGGCCCAGGATGTAGGGCAAGGGTTATTGGAGTTATTTTGCCCTTGAAATGAGTCCTGGTCCTTCAAGTGGGCTAGATGGGCCTTGAGGCATGCTGCCTCTCTAGGACAATTCCCTACATTGGAGAGTCTATTTACTTCCAGAGTTATCTCGTTCCCCACCACCCTCACCTTCTTTGGTGAGGTTATTTCCAATACACAGTTATATTGTTTTTTATCAAAGTCTGCATTACTCCCTGGATCCTTGATTATTTTAAACATGCATGTAAGAACTTTCCTTCTCATGTTATAAAGTACTAAGGGTTTTGATAAATACATAGTGTCATGTGCCCATTGTTGTAATGTAATACAGAATCACTTCCCACACCAAAACATCCTCCGTGCTTTACATATTGTCATTGGTGAACACTGATATTTTCACTGACAATGTATTTTACCTTTACACCTGTTATGTGAACAGAATGATGTAATATGGAGCTATTCCAGACTTGCTTCTTTTACTTGGCAATAGTTTTATAAAGATGCACCCATGCCTTTCTGTGGGTTAATAGCTCATTCTTGTCTAGGATTGAGTTGTTGTATTCAGTTTTAGGATTATCTCATTTTGTATATCCTCATGTGTGTTCAAAGGCATTTTGGGTTCTGCTTTGGTATTGTTCTGATACAGCTGCTATAAACATTTGTGTGTCAGATTTTGTATGTACTGTTGAATTGCCCAGCTTTGTAAATTACAGACATCTTGTCAAATTGGCTGTACCATTTTATATGTCCAACAGCAATGATTGGGAGTTTCTGTTGCTTTGTATGCTCACCAGAAATTGGTATTATCAGGTTTGTGGATTTTAGCCATTTAGTAGTTATGTAGTTCTATGCCCTGAAGAATTTTCTTTTTTAGCTTGGTGCCATAGCACATGCTATAAGCCCAGTGATGCAGGAAGCTGATGAAGGAGCATCATGAGGCTCAGGCCAGAGGCAGCCTGCAAAACTTAGTAAGACTGTCTCAAATGAAAAATAAAAAAGGGGCTGAGAGTGATGGTCAGTTATATAGCACTTTCCTAGAATGTGTGAAGCCCTAGGTTCACCCCACCCCAGTACTGCAAAGAAAGAAAGAAGAAAGAAGAAAGAAAGAAAAAGAAAGAAAGAAAGAAAGAAAGAAAGAAAGAAAGAAAGGAAAGAAATAAAGAAAGAAAGAAAAAAGGAAAGAGAAAGAAAAGAATCCATGGCATGACCTAGAGTACACAGCCAGGAGGCCAGGAGGATTGTGAGTTCGAGGCTAGAGGGAGCCTGTGTAATTTAGAAAGACCCTATCTCAAGATAAAAGAAATCAAAATAGGCCCAGAGGTAGAGCAATTGCAAAGTGTGTGTGAGAACCTGGGTTCAATCAACCCTCAAGTACTAAAAAAAAGAAAAAAAGAAAAAAAAAGAAAACATGAAAAAAAAGAACTTCCTTTTTACATGAAATTGTAAGGTGTTTTATGAGGTGCATTGTCCAGGTTTATAGATGAGAGAGGAACCTGGTAAGGTTAAAATCGAACGTCATAATTGTTAAGACATACATGTGGCCTCAAGCACTGTTCATTAGCTGTTTTAACATTTGAGGTGTGAACTGGAGTTCTATAAAGAAGCCACATGTGTATTAAAGGTTCTGGAGACTGACTGACTAGAACTTTGAGATTGTGGAGAGATGGAATGCTGTAGAATGAGAGGCAAAATTATCTTTGGCCACCTTTATTTGCCTTAATAGCTACGGATTACCAATGTCTGTATCTGACGTCACATCCTTGTGACCCTTAGGGAGAACTTCTGGAATGTACTACCTAGCACACCTCTAGCTTCCGCCTGAAGCTAATAAGGTTATGAGATGGCATCTGAAGCCTATAGAAAAGGTTTCTCTGCTGTAACGTACCTGATGTCCTGACCAGTGTACTTAGTAAGCACACTGGTTTATGACTTCCTTTTGTTCTGTGATAATAAACGTTCATGTAGCCTCTTCTGCAGTGGAACGTGTCACTCAGAGCAATCTGAATCCATAGTTCCTGGCTGTGGTCACTCATATTTGACTCAGAATAAACTATCTCTTACTCTCTTTGGAGCAATAGATGTGTTTTGTGTTGACAGAGCTATCTCTTAGAAAAAGGAGTGTTAGCTCTAGATAGGCAGTCTTCACAGGACAGTTTGTTGGTTATGTCAAAATTCATGACTCTCAGCCAGTGAGATATAAACTACAGCCCAGGGCTGAGACACTTCTTTTTCTTCCCCTGTTCCCTTAATTTCCCTTGGCTTTCTATTTAGTCTTTAAAAAAAACAAACAACAACAACAACAACAAAAAAAAAAACCCAAGCATTTCATTTTTTAACTCACATAAAGTATATTTTTCTCAATATTGAGTTTTCAGAATAATTCATATCAGATATAAGTTTTGCATATATTTTCTCTTAGTCTGTGGCTTGTCTTTTCATTTTTCTTCACAATTTTTTTATAGATAAAAAACTTTTAATTGCAATTAAACCCAACAATAATTTTTCTCTCAATGATCATGTTGTGGGTGTTCTACCTAAAATTTCATTATCAGATCTTAGGTTATATAGAATTTCTCCCACATTTTCTATTACAAGTGTTATAGTTTTGCACTTATATTTGGGTCTATGGTCCACAATTCATTACTTTTTATGTAAGATGGAAAGTTGGTGTCTGTGTTGTTTTGCATATGAGTGCTGATTTTTCTGATTATTGAAAAAAGTATTATTTTGTCACCTAAATGCCTTTTACTTTTGTAGAGAAAATCAGTTGCCTATACTGTAGGTCTCTTTCTGGGCCCTGTATTGCATTTCATTTCATTGATTCCTTCCTTCCCTCCTTCTTTTCTTTCCTTCCTTCCTTCTTTTACTTCCTTTCTCCCTCCCTCTTTTATTCCTTCATTCTCTTTCTCTTCCTTCCTTCCTTCCTTCCTTCCTTGCTTCCTTCCTTCCTTCCTTCCTTCCTTCCTTCCTTCCTTCCTTCCTCCTTTTCCTTCCTTCCTTCCTTCCTTCCTTCCTTCCTTCCTTCCTTCCTCCCTTCCTCTCTCTCTCTCTCTCTCTCTCTCTCTCTCTCTCTCCCTCTCTCTCTCCCTCTCTCTGTCTCTGTTTCTTTCTTCTTTCTTTCTTTCATTTTTCTGGTGCTGTGGATAGGACTCAGGGCCTGGTGCATGCAAGGCAAGAGCTCTATCACTGAGCCACATCCTCAGCCCTCCTCTGTTCATTTCTTTTACCTGTTTATTCTTTCACCAATACCATGCTATCTTGGCAACTACAGCTTCCTAAGCCTTGAGGCAGGTAGTGTGAGCCTTCAACACTGTCTTCTTCAGTATTTTGGCCATTCTAGGTCCTTTGCTTCATCATATAAATTTAAAATAACTTTGCTGATATCTGTGAAGTAACTTATTGGGATTTTGATTATTGTATTCAAGGTGTCAAGTTGAGAAGAATTGACATCTTAACAATATTAAGTCTTTCCAATCTGTGAATATGGGATATTCTACCATTTATTCCGGGATAATGATGTGGCAATCCACTCCTGAGGCAATCCCGAACAATCAGCCATTGAAAACTCTATGAGGGTCTCTATGAGTTAGAGACAACTCAATGGCACCTAACAACAACAACAACAACATTTATTCAGATCTTTTTTTTATTTCCTTTTTTTAATTTTCCAGTTTTAAGCAGCTTGCACATATTTTGTTAAGCTTGTGCCTGTTTCATTTTCATATAAATTGTTTTTTAATTAATTATAAATTCAAATATTCACTTTGGTCATAGTTGTTGTTGTTGTTAGGTGCTGTCAAGTCGGTATCCGACTCGGAAGGAATTGGTCATAGAGGAAAGTAATTTAACCCTCATCACAATGTAGTTTTAGAATAGTTTCATCTCCCCACAAAGAATGTCTTATGCCTCTTTGTAGTAAATCCCCACTCCTGTCTCCAGTCCTGGGAGTATACTGTTCTGTTCTCTATCTCTGTAGATTTATTTTTTCTCCCCATTGATTTTCACATGTACATAATACATTGTTGTATACAATGCTTCCTAATCTAAAAGTCAGAGTTCATATAGTTTTCTTAGAAACTACAAGTTAACTTTTCTCTTTTATCCTTGTAATTGATCTCCTTCCCACTTATCCTATCAAGGGTAAACAAGATTGTAAAACACTTTCAAACTAGATTAAATACTATTTTTTTAAAAATTAAGGATACAATATGATTCTAGCATGATCATAATGAACAGTCACTTTAGGTATTATTTCTTCTCTAATTTTTAAAACAAAGTGACCATTCCAATGGTACATGCATATAATTATTTTCTATACATAGTTATTGATTCCTCAACACCTTTTTTGAATAATTCTGGAAAATTTAATTTTATATCAAGGTGTTATATAATGAAATTATTTCAAAAAATGATTGGCTTTGCTTCTATAATGTGCCAGTAATGCAATAAATATCTTTCAATCTCTAGAGAGAGCTTCATTTGGAGTGATAATATCTTTCTTAAATGATAAAACTAAATGTTTCCATAACACAATGTAAGTTTCTGCTTGATAATTTCCATTTTATTCTTGTATTAACTCATTGCTTTACTGCTTGCTAAGAATTATGGCTAACTTAATGGCACCTAACAATAAACAAAAGCCAAGTAGCAAAATTTAAGTGACCTAGAAACTGTGTATTTATTTACCTCCATTTACCATATTCTAAAGGGCTCTGGGAATGGGACATGGATCCCCAAATAAGACGCTGTCTGGATGTGCAGCAATGCAAACACGTGAGTTCTTGGCCAGAGATTAGCTTTCCTGCAAGTTAGGAACTGAATCAACAGAACTTAAAGTCTGGCACATGAAAAAAATTCTGTGAGAGCTAATTGGAAAATCTTCACACTAGGGAGAGACAACGAAACTAAGGACAAGCTTGATGGCAAATACCAGTGCTTTGAGAGATGACAATAGTTATGTTATAAATATGGAAGTAGATAGAATCCCAGGGTGGCGAATCTAATACTATAAGTTTTCTTATTTACTATGAATGTAGAAATTGATTTATTGGCTACAGTTATAGTTTCCAAGGTTCATTACCTTGCTACTATAGCTCCCTTGGAGTCTACTCTTATCTTTACCTGATGAGTGGTTTTGATTATAAATGTAATACATACACACAGCCAATAAAATCAAACACTGCAAAAAGTTGTTAAATAAGAAGGAAATTTTCCTCATTTACTACTAGGTCTACCACTCAGCCTGCAGCCGTAGCCCTGTGGAATCTGATCCCATCAGATCTCAGAAGCTAAACAGTATCAGGCCTGGTTAGTACCTGGATGGGAGACCGCCTGGGAACACCAGGTGCTGTAGGCTTGGGAGAAGGACCTGGCAACCCCCTCCCAAAAATCAATCTGCCATTGAAAACCCTATGAACAGCAGAGAAGCACAGCACTGGCAATAGTGTTTCTCCAGTTGTATAGAGGATCACTATGAGTTGGATACTGACTCAACGGCACCTAACAACAACAACAACTACCACTCAAAAGTAACTATTTTAAGCTATTTACATGTTTTATTGTTTGTTATTAATATCACAATTAGAAATGCAGATCTTATATATCTATTGCTTCATTTATCCCATCAAAGATTATAGATTTGCTCCTAGCTAGCAAAAGATGAAATTTTACTAATATCTTCCCATCAATTTTAACTATATTTCATAAGCAAATATGGGTTTCAATTTTTATCTTCACTATGAAAGGGAGCCCACTCAGAGAACTGCACATGAAACCTTTAAGTAGTGTGTAATAAATAGAGAGTAAATGTCCATGTAATGCAGACTAATGAGCAGAATGCCACCAATGTTCTAGAAGCCCCAGACACCCTTTTGTATTCATAGCTTACTGGCCCCCATATTATTATTAATAATTGTTAAATTAAATTGTTTGCTCTAAAATACCTCTGACCCCTTGTGCCTTGAATTCCTACATGGAAAACTTAGTATGTAAGTGATCTGAAATCTAACTTAGGAGTATATCCTTGCAACAAGTAGCTGAGTCTCAGCCAGTCACAGCGTCTGAGTCTCAGCCAGTCACAGCGTCTGAGTCTCAGCCAATCATAGGCTACCAATCGGTCAATTTTTTTTTCCAAAGGCAAATGCCAAGGTATAACTAATCAAGTTATTTTTGTGCTTTACTTCTTTGGCTCTCTGTAAATACTGCCTTCCCACTGCTGGATGAGCTTTCTAAACTCTTACTGGTTTATAGTGCTTCCTGATTCATGAATTTTTCTTGGCTCAAATGGACTCTGCTAAATTTGTCTAAAGTTTTTCTTTTAACTCAACTGTCTTCAATTTGGTAATAATTAATTGAGTTATTTTTCTCATCACTGTTGAAAATACCTGAGAGATCAAATTAAGGAGGAACAGGTTTACTTATGGAAGACAGTTCAGAGGGTTTCAGTCCATAGTTACAGGGAGGCATTGCAGAGCAGCTGGTGTCCAGGCCTAGAGCAGAAGACCTCATATTGTAACCTCAGGAAGCACAGAGTGCTTAAGGGAACTAACGGTCCATGTGAAACTTCCAAAGGCTCACCCCTACTAGCCTACTCTGTCAGCTAGGTCTCACATCCTAAAGTTCCATAGGCTCTCAAAAGAGTGCCACTGGCTGTTAAAACATATAAAGCTTCCAACACACAATTGCACAGAATAAACATTCTCATTCCAAAAGGAAAGAATGAGGGCACAGGAAGAAAAGAACGTTCTGAATCATGACTGATATCCAACAGGGTAAACAAATCCTGTAGCTCCATGTCTGGCATCTGGCACATGTGGTCAAATCACTGGGGCTTCAACAGGTTTGGGCAGCCCCATCCCCTATGGACTTGCCATTTGCAGGACACATGTCTGGGGAGAAAACATTTAAACCCATGACCTCCTGTGGAAATTTTAGGTTCAACCATGATACCCTACCTCTGGCTGTCAAAGGTTCATGATCATCTCATAGCACAAAATGCATTTAGTTAAACTTCAAAGGTCCCCAAAGTCTTAATAGCCTCAACATTGTTCAAAAGTCCAATATCCAAAGTCTCACCTGAAACATAAGACAAACTTCTAGCTGTGAGCCCCCGCAAAATAAAAAACAAGTTATATACTTTCAACATACAATGGCACAGAGTAAACATCCCCATTCCAAGAGGAAGGAAAGGGAGAATGGAAAGGAAAGATTGATCTGAACCAAGAACCATAGCCAGCAGGGCACACAAATCCTGTAACTCCTTGTCTGGCACCTGGCACACACAGTGGCATCACTTTTACTTTAACAGGCTTAGGCAGCCCTACCCCTATGGCCTTGGCATTTTCAGCACACGTGATTTGCCTGGGCTTGCTCCACTTATTACTGTTTGCTTCCCTCAGCAGACATTTCATGTTGCTGTCATCTCTAATATTCCGAGTATCCATTGCAATTTAGGCTCTACCTTCAAAGTTTCACACACCAGCTCTTCAGCGAAATCTTTAAGGAATCACCAGGCTCTCTGCAGGGAATCTGATTCTGGTACACATTGCTTATCCTTCCAGGTTATTCTCTGGAATCTTAGTGAACAGCCTCCACCACCCAGTAACTCTTGCATTCTACCTGCCTGAAAAACCAGCACCATGTGGATAATACCAAAGTCTGCTGCCAGCTTGACTGGTAGCTGAGCCCTTGTGGACCATGGTTGTAGTGGTGACATCTGTGTGACTGGGCCAGGAAACCTCTTCCCTGGGCATCCCCTTTCTAGCAAGCCTTTCCTGAGCACTTGCTTTTCAGACATTCTCTTTTCAAAGGAAAGTCTTTCAAATGAGTTTCCATTTCTACACCCAAGATGGTAAGGTCTGACTCACTCCTCCTTTGTCCCCACAGTATCCCATACTATATTCAAAGTTCACTTGTCTTCTTAAAAATGGCTTTTCCTATGGAACCCAAGGACATATAGAAAAATACTATATAGTAAAAGATAGAGAAGACTTGGATGGGAAACTTAGATGGGAAGGGATGGAGGGGGGGAAACATAGAGGAGGGTAAGGGGTAACCTATATGAATAATGCTTATCAAATTGCGTATATGAAAATTGTCACAATGAAAAGCATGTCAAAATGAATCACATTATGATGTACATTAAAAATTTCTAATAAAAAAAACAAAAAAAAAAAAACAAAAAAAATGGCTTTTCCTGTTGGTTGGTTATAAGAAGAATAAAATATAGTGTACATTTTATGTTTGACTTAGGATTAATCAATAGGTTCATTTGGTGACAGCATAGTCCCACCCCATTATTTGAATATTTTCCTTCTAATCTAATGTTGACACGTGTTACTGATGATTGTCTAAATCAATGGTTATGTTAGGGCTTACGAAATGTGATTTGCTAATGAGTTCTTCTTTCTATAACTATTAATTAGAATGGTCTATAACAAGATACTTTCCCTTATCAACTAGGTCTTTCATTATCAAGAGATATGATTCATACCTAAATTGTCAAATTCTTAATCATTCCTTTTGAACCTAATTTTATGAGTGAGATGTTCCTTTAGTTGCTCCCAATTATAGCCAAATTTGCCTATTTAAGTGCAGCAAATTATCCTAAAACATAGAAGCTTAAAATAAGAGACATTTATTATGTCACACAATTTTTGAGGTTGGGGTATCTGGGAGCAAGTTTACTGAAGATTTTGCCTCAGGATCTCTCATGAGTTTCCTGCTAAGCTTCAAGTCAGCTTTGAGATCATCAGTTGACTTAACCAAGAGTGGAGGATCTTCCTTCAAGAACATTCACTCACGTAGCTGTTGCCTGAAGGCCTTGATTCCTTCCTGTGACTATTGGCAGAAGACTTCAGCTCCTTGTCTCATGATCCTCTCTGTAGGGATGACAGTTTACTTTCCCAGAGTAAAGATTGCAAAAGAGAAAATGCGCAAGGAGACATCAACTGGACTGTTATAACCTAGTCACTCAAGCCACACACAAAGCTACTTCTGCTCCTATGTGTTTTAGATACATAAGTACTTGGTATTATGTTGCAGTTGTCTAGAGTATTCAGCAGAGTAAGACGCTGTGCAAGTCTACAGCCTAGGAGCAATAGGCTCCGTCATGCAGCTCAGGTGCGTAGCAGACAACATCATGTTAGGCTTGTGCAGGAACCCCGTATGATGTTTGCACAACAATGAAATTGTCTATCAGCTCATTTCTCAGAATGAACCCATATTTATTAGGGATTAGGCAGTAATTCTGTAGTCAACACTCAAGAGAAGAGGAAAGGGACCAATATCTTGAGGGGAAGAGTATGAAAAAATGGCCATGTTTTAAAACTACCATAGTACCCAAAGTCTGCAGTCGTACCACTGTGGAGTCTGATCCCATCAGATTTCAGAAGCTAAACAGGGTGGGACATGGTTAGTACTTGGATGGGAGACTGCCTGGGAAAGCCAGATACTGTAGGCTTGGGAGAAGGACCCAGCAACCCACTCCCCCAAAACAATCAGCCATTGAAAACCCTAGGAATAGCAGAGAAGCACTGACAATACTCTTTCACCTGTTGTTCCTAGGGTCACTATGAATTGAACACTGACTCCATGACACCTAACAACCACAGTACCCAAAGGCATCCACTTAGTTTGCTTGTTCTCTCCTCCTTGCCCCCCCCTTACTTCTTTCCTTCTTTCTTTCTCTTTTAAAAGTGTTATAGTATATTACTCATTATTTATACCTACCCTGCACTTGAAAAGACATTAGTTAAGTAATATCTATGTATATATTTTTTTATGGTGCTATGGATGAACCCAGGGCCTAGTGCATACTTTGCAAGTGCTCTACCACTGAGTTGCAACTTGAGCCCTGTTTTTATTTTTTATTTTGAGACAGGGTGTCGCTAAATTATGCAGGCTGCATCGGGCCTTGAACTTGTGATCCTCCTGCCTCTGCCTCCCAAGTCACTGGGATTGCAGGTGTGTACCACCACACTTGGCTAATATTAATATTTTTATCCTCAAAATTTCTCCTCTGTTGGGGTCTTGAGTGTTGAATCTTGGGTCCTTTTGCATGACCTTAGCTTTTGATTGCTTCCTTGCTTTCTGGCTTAGTAAAGTGGCCACAATTTATCACACATATTTCCCACTTCAGATAAGAAGTCAGCATTCATCCAAAGCGCATGGTGCTTTTAAATTGCGGAAATGCTATTTAGAAACCATTAACTTCTCTCTGTATATTATGTTTGCCATGGGTTGCCATGGCCTTTAGACTTCTGCATGCAACTCTAGAGAGTATATAGTTTAAATGAAAAAAATAACAGAAGTCCACACTGATTTTTTAATTCAAGTTTACATGTATCCATCTTTTATTGATTTCCTTACTTTTATGATGTTTCTTCTTTGACCTTACAGAAAATATTGGATCCTGACAACAATGGTATATTAACCATCTAAATAAAGCAGTTTTAAAATAAAGAAACTAATATAGATAAGTGTATTAGCAGAAGCTTAGGCTTTCCTTGAGGCTCAAGACTATATCAGATGAAGGATAGGTAATAAAAATATTGTTTCCATGAAATATCACCTTGTGATGATGTTATCACATATATGTGCAATTAATTATATCATTTTTCTAATACAGTGAGCCCTCCATATCTTTGGGTTCTGTATACATGGATTCAGCCAACCACGTAGAAATAGTTGAAAAAAACTGCATCTGTACTGAACATGTACAAACATTTTTCTTGTCATTATTCCTAAAACAATACCATATAATAACTACCAAAATAGTATTTACATTGCATTAGGTATTATATAAGTAATCTAGAACATTGGGGCTTATCTCAGTTGGTAGAGTGCTGCTCGGCATGCTCTGAGGCCCTGGATTTGATTGTTAGCACTGCAAAAAATGAGAGAAGGACCTGGCAGCCTATTCCCAAAATAATCCCAAAACAATCAGCTATTAAAAACATCATGAATAGCACAGAAGCACTGTCATAGTGCCAGGCATGACACAGTGTCGGGGGTTGTTTCATTCTGTACATAATGTTGCTATGCCTTGGACTTAACTCGATGACACCAAACAACAATAAGTAATCTAGGGGTGATTTAAAGTATGGGAGGGTGTATGTAAGTCATATGAAAATACTACAGGCTTTTTTTTTTTTGCTCTTTCTACTTCATTGGTTGGTAGAAAGACAGGCTTTTTGCACTTTGTATAACATCTCACAAATTGCAGCTCCAAGATTACAAAAAGTCAAAGTCAATTTTCTTTGACCATGGGACCTCAAATCTGATATTTAAAAGTCACAGTGGGAGAAACAGAAGTTATTTTCCCTTACATTTTGAAAAATACCTCAACTGAGACTTGTGAAGGACCATTTAAAACCATTTTAGGACTAAAGAAGATCTATCTTCCTGTCAAATGCCTCTGCGGGGTTACAAAAGGAGGATCCTAGAGATCTACTGGTACTGTTTGAGAAGGCAAAGCTTCATGATTCCAAACTCCAGCCACCAATCTTTACCCAGCAGACACTCAGAGACATGACCTGCCTTTTCCAGTCAAGGACAGACAGGTCTCCCTGGGGCCCTGGCACTGACTGGTCAAAGAGCCTTACCAGTTGCATCGCTAGGTTTCCATGGTGAAAGTAGCAGTTTTAGTTATGTTAGTTTTCACCAATCTTCAGTCCTTAGAAAAAAGGTTTTGTTAATACAGGAGGGGTAAGCATTCTGAGAAGTTCAGCAAGAAAAGAAAATAAGTGCCTTTTCAAAAAATGACTTTCAAGCTTTCTGAGGCCACAATTTCATGGCAACTGTCCTCAAGTTTTTCCACGGAAAATACTTAGCATCCAAAAAGATGCCATCTGTGTTCACAAAGCATCACTTAGGATGCCTTTGTCAGCGAGTGAAATGATCCACTCTACTTGGTGAGGACACATCAGGCTCCTCCAGACTGCCACTGCAGAATTAGGTGATGCAGAAATACTACAGGTCCTGCTGGAGGGTGATGAACAGACCCGGGCGCCCTGCAACCCCACTGTCCGCCTTGGAGGGTGTCTGGAGGCCTGGTTCTGAGCAGAGGGGCTTCAAGGGGGCTTCAGACTCCCGAGCAGACCTGGCCCTCTGCCGCCAGGATTCCTCCCTCCGCAGGTGCAGGGGCGTAGGTGTACGCATTCAGGTGGGCCTCGCGCAGCCTGGTCCGCTTGATCTTGGCAGCCATGTCCGATGCCATCAGGCAGTCCAGCCTTTGCCCTGACTTGAAGACAGAAGATCAATGGCCAAGATCTGTCCGGAACACAGTCATCAAACAACAAAGGAGTCACGAGAGCTGACTGCTGGGCCCAGACACCACTGAAGATCCCATTGGACCGCCGGTGTCCTGTCACCCAGCTGGTCAACAGACTGGTGGAGACAACCTGGTACTTAAGCAGTTTGTGCCTGATGTTCGGGGACCTTGCTCAGGAGCAGGCACCAGGAATGGGAAACTGCAGAGCAGGCCACACTGCCCTGCCCGCGCTGGGTGACTAACAAACAGCCATGATAGGTGAAAAGTGCAACCGCGTGGCCCAGCAGACAGTGGGAATCCGTGATTTGGCGAGGCTCAGCAGAGGTCACCTTCCCGCTGGTAAAGGTGAGTTCTTCAGACCATGCAGGCCAAGGCTGTCTCACTTAGAGCCTCTGATTGTGACTTCCTTTGCCTGAAGAACTTCTCGGGGATGAAGTTAAACCGGTCCCATGCCAAAGCAGAGGGATCCGAGCCCGGGCCCTTCTTCCTCTGCACGCAGCTCAGCCCTAGTCTGCAGGCCCAGCTGCGGTAATCGGTGGTGCTGAGAAAACCCAGCTGGTTTTTTGTAGGAAGGAAGACGCGTTGAGGCCCTCCTGGCCCTTCTCCTTCCCTGCTTTTCCTCCTCCAGCAGCTGCAAGCTTTCGCTTTCCATTTCCTTGTGCCAAGTGCTCCCCTTTGTGAGGGGCTTGCGGTTGTTACAAGTCCAGGGGGCGAGTGGTCACACCCTACTAGATCTGGCCTGGGAGATTCCCAGCAGTGGTGGACAAGGTTGAAGGGGAGGTGTCCTCACCCTGGCCAGAACCCTGTGGGCTTGGTGTGCCTCTGGGGCAACCTCTCCCCGCAAACCCATGCTGTCTGAACCAACGCTTCTGCTGATGGCTTCTCCTCCCGTGTCCTCTCCCACTCTGCCAGCCGATCTCTGCATTTCTGTTCCTGATTAGAGGCGCCTCTCTGCCCCTCCTGCAGGTGCGCTGACTGCACCATTTTATGTAAGACAATTGGGCAAATGCAGATCTTGGTGTCATGAGCTACTAAGGGAAGACTATTTAATAACTTCTTAAATTTCACTTTTCATATATGTAAAAAATAAACGATTTTCAAGTCAACATTACTTAGGAAATTCTTTTCTTAGACAAGTCTTATTTTCATTCATGTGTTTTCTATCTTCTTTCTTTCTCTCTCTTTCTTTCTTTCTTCCTGCCTGCCTTTCTTTTCTTTCTTTCTTTCTTTCTTTCTTTCTTTCTTTCTTTCTTTCTTTTTTGTTTGTGATACTGGAGGCTGAACCCAGGGTCTTACACTTGCATGCTCTGCAAGTGCTAGACCACTGAGCTGTACCCTCAGCCCATTTTTTTTTTTTTTACTTTTTGAGACAGGGTCTGGCCAAATTACACAGACTGCCTCTGGTCTCGAACTTGCGATCCTCCTGCCTCCACCTCTCAAGCCGCTGGGATCATAGGCGTGTGTTACCATGCCTGGCTCTGTCTTCTTTCTGAAGTTTATTACTTTATTAGCTAGTATGTTCCAGATTTTCACAGAAAAGTATACATTCTCTTTTACCCTTCATCACCCCTCATCCTGTCTTCCATCTAGAGTTATAATAGATGTTATGCTGTATAGAGTTCTATCTTGTCAAGTCCTCAAATTCAATAAAATCCTTCTAGTGAGCAGTTCATATCAAACATCCTTTGCATCCCTTCTTACAGATGAGTACTATATCACCATGCAGATCTATCTACATATAACCAGTTTTGTATTTTTGGACATTTCGTGTGTCTGCAATTTTTTCTAGTATAAATAAAGTTATAATAGAAACTAGTACTCTTGGCCAGTCTACATTGTTAAAAATTTCTAGGAGTAAGATTTATAAATCAAGCAGTAAGTATATAAGTTATGTTTTCTAGCTATCACTAAATTCTTCTGTAAAGAGCATGCATAATTTTACATTCTTCCCAGGAACACATGACAATCCCATTTTCTACACAGCCTAGTGCACAGAGCATGTCATCATTTTATATTTTTGCCAGTTGATAGATGATTAATAATTTCTCAATGTAGTGTTAATTTGCATTTCTCTTATAACAATTGAGTTTGAGAGGTAGTTCTTTTATTTACTTAATTATTTATTGGTCCTCAGGGGTTGAATCCAGATACACCTCACAAATACTTTGTAAGTCCTCCACCATTGGCCAAACTCCTGTCCCATTTATTGTGTTCTTTTAATTTTGAGTCAGGGTCTTGATAACTTAGGCAGACTGCCTCTAGCTTCCAATTCATGATCCTTCTGCCTCCACCTCCTGAGTCAGTTGCTGGGATAACAGGTGTGTCCCTACGCCTAGCAATAGTTGTAATTTTAAAGATTCTTTTAACTATTAGTTTTAGAAATTATTTTAGAATTACCAAAAAGTTGAAAAGAGAGTAAAGATAGTTCAAGTATATCTTTCTTCAAGCTTTCTCTGCCACCTTGCATGTTGTTGTTGTTAGGTGTCGTCAAGTCGGTATCTGACTCATAGTGACTCTCATAGGGTTTTCAATGGCTGACTGTTTCGGGATTGCCGTGGGAGTGGATTGCCAGGCCCTTCTCCCATGTTACCTTGCATTGTTGTTGTTAGGTGCCGTCAAGTCGGTATCCGACTCATAGCGACCCTCATAGGGTTTTCAATGGCTGACTGTTTCAGGATTGCTGTGGGAGTGGATTGCCAGGCCCTTCTCCCATGGTACCTTGCATAGTCACGACTAATTTATTAAAACTATTGATATAATGCCTGCAGCCATAGCCCTGTGGCATCTGATCCCGTCAGATCTCAGAGGGCCTGGTTAGTACCTGGATGGGAGGCCGCCTGGAAACACCAGAAGCTGTAGGCTTGGGAGAAGGACCTGGCAACCCCCTCCCAAAAAAAGCAGAAAAGCACTGAAAATAGTGTTTCCCCTGTTGTACAGAGGGTCGCTATGAGTCGGATACCGACTTGGCGGCACCTAACAACAAGAAAAACACTGATATAATACTGTTAACTTAAAGGCAGGCTTTATTTGGATTTTGCTACATTTTCCACTAGAATATTTCCTCTGTTCCAGAATCTCATCTAGGATGCGCATCACATTTAGTCTTCCTGTCTCTTTTAATTGCTCTAATTGGAGGCAGGTTTTCAGCCTTTGGTTGTTTGCCATAACCTTGATGCTTCTAAAATGTACCAATCAACTCTTTTGTATACTGCTCCTTGCTTTGGGTTTCCCTAGTATTCCTGCATGATTGGACTTGGCTTTTGTATTTAGGGGAGGAAGCTAAGATGACAGAGGTGACATGCTTTCTTTATCAAGGGCACATGACATCAGTGTGACATTACCCAGATGTTAATTTTGCATACTTGCTGGGTGTCTGACAGATCACTATTGGAAAGCTGCTATTTTTATCGATTCATGCTCTATTCATTAGAAGTGATCCTGAGGTCAGTCTACACTCCAGCAGGGGGATTTGAAGCAGGGCGCTGCTGTCCTTTCTGAGCACCACCCTGGGAGGGGTTCTGTCCCCTATCGTTCTTCCCTGCAAGCTGCTGGGGCTCCTGGTTGCAGGCTTCTGTGCATGGTCTTCAGGGACTTCATGTTCTCATTTGCCCCTCAAAACCTTCAGCAACTCAACGAATATCTCTAGGAGTTTCTCCTTACTGGCTTATCCTGCACTCAGCGATACCTACACCTTGTGAACCAAGACTCAAGTTCTGCTCCCTCCTGAAGGAGCTGTCTCTCTCCAGATTTAATTTAGTTTGCACTGCGCTGCAGTCTCTGAGGCCCTGAGTTCAATTCCCAGCACCGCAAAAATGGGAGAAGGGCCTGGCAATCCACTCCCAAGGCAATCCCGAAGAACTCAGCCATTGAAAACCCTATGAGGGTTGCTATGAGTCGGATGCCGACTCGACGGCACCTAACAACAAAGTCTCGAGAAAAACATTTACTTCCCTGTTTTCCATCTTTTCTCTTGTTGTCATGGTGGGGCTGACCCTTTTCTCCAATTCTATATACCTCTAAGCTCAAACCTAGCGAATGCAAGTCCAGTTT
This sequence comes from Pedetes capensis, assembly GCA_007922755.1. Lineage (NCBI taxonomy): Eukaryota > Metazoa > Chordata > Mammalia > Rodentia > Pedetidae > Pedetes > Pedetes capensis. The sequence goes on from VMDO01006781.1 coordinate 74,632, forward strand.
AATTTCTTCTTCTCGGAACTGTGTTTACAATATTTGCACGATACATTGGGTTGTCTTTCTGAAATAAGTGCCAGTTGGTTTTAATGTGATGCACTTTAATTTGTTATTGGGTTTAGTTTCATAATATTTTATATTTTACATTGATGTTTAACATGAGATTTGTCTGAGTTTGGGAGTAAATATGTTTCTTATAATTTTTCTCTTGGCTTGGTAAATTATTGTTTGATATTCTTGCTTTGTATATTGTGCATTCTCTGTGTCCATTAATTGCTTTTCAATGCATTGTAGCAATTTTTCTATGCTGCCAATTTTCCTCAAAGAAATGTCATTAACGTTTGTTTGCTCATTTATTATATTCCTCTCTATTTCTTATATATCACCTTTTGGTCTTATTTATTCTTACAGTCTTATGACTGAGTGACAATTTTGTTTAACAGAGTTCAGAGAATTATGGTTCGCTATTCTCAGTTTCATCCTAACAGGTAGGTGTTGCTGCACCTGAAAATGCTGAAAATGGGACAATATACGAGTGTGCACTTGGGCATGAGGAATTCACCCTTGGACGTTAGGAGGGTCAGAAAACTGAAGCAGACTGCTTCACAAAAACATTTGAAGTCCATCAAGCTCCCAAATGAGGAGATGACAGAATGGATTGTTGGCTTTCACATTTGGGTGCTAAGTTTTCTGAAACTCCATTTCTAATGTCTAACTTATTTACTTAGTAAAGATCTTCTGAACATATTATGTGAAATCCGCTATCAAAATGTCCTGAGAAACAGTGACAAATAGGACACAGGAATTATTTTGAGAGAATTTGTAGAAAAGACAAGATAGCTCCAAGCATGCACAGACACACTCAGCCGTGCAGATCGGCTCATGCCGACACCTGTGCACTCGTTCATGCGCACACATGCATGCAAACACACAATCCTTCCTCCCATACTCTAATTATTTATAATATAGTGCCATATCATCTGTTTGAAAAGCATTCCAAAAACTTTTGGGAACATGAGAAAATGCGTGAACTTTTACTGAAAGAGGTAGGAAAGTCTTGTTAAGGGCATAAATATTTGAACTGGATCAAAAAGTACTGTGAGAATGTTTCCAGTTCTGGAAAAGTAGAGAAGTATAATTTCTAGCATAAAAATTGTTGGCACACATAAAATGATGAACTTGGATAACAAATGTATTGAATGCAGCTAGTATTCAAAGGCAGAGTAAGAGGCTGTGTTTCTGTCATGGAAGACTGTGGATGACTTTCCAGCCTCCTGCAAACTAAAAGCTACAGTCACAGTTTTCTTAACAATATGGGTTCATTCTGAGAAGTGAGCCCAATTTCATCGCTGCACAAACATCATACGGGATTCCTGTGCAAGCCTAACATGATGCTGCCTGCTACGCACCTGAGCTGCACCATGGAGCCTATTGCTCCTAGGCTGCAGACCTGCACAGTGTCTTACTCTGCTAAATACTCTAGACAGTTGCAACACAATGGCAAGTACTTATGTATCTAAAACACATAGGAGCTAATAAAAGAGTAATACATGGTATAAAACAGAAAACAATTGTCTACCTGTTGAGAGTACTCACCCTGAATGGAAGGTGCAGTATTGGAAGGTTCTCTGAAAGAGTAAGTGAGGGAGTGGTCAGTGACCTGAAAGCCCAGGGAGTTACTGTTTAGTGCTGTAGACTTTATAAACATTGTACACTTAGGTTACATTGAATTCATTGTAAAAATTCTTTCTCCAATAATAAATTTGCCTTAGCTTATTGTAACATTTTACTTATAAGCCTAATTTAAAAATTTTTAATTTTTTAAACTAAATGTGTAACAACATTTAGTTTAAAACAAACATATAACCATATAAAACATTTTCTTTTCATCTATTCTTTTTCTATTTTATATTAAAGGAAATTTTATTTTTAAACATTTTTGTTGAAAATGAAGACATAAGCACATAGGATATCAGTACCACTGTCTTCTACCTCAGCATCTTGCCACCTCTGGAGCCATCACCTTCCATAGAGACAATACCTTTTTCTACCTTTGGATCCACCTGAGAACCTGCTAGAGGCTGGTGGGTTTTGTTGTTGTTGTTGTTGTTGTTGTTGAGAATGAATCAGGGCCACACACATAGTAGGCAAACACTCTACCATTGAGGTGCATCCAAAGCCCCTTCTTTATTTTTTATTTTGAGTCAAAGTCTTGCTAACTTGCACAGGCTGTCTTTGTCCTTGAACTTGTGAGTCTCCTGCTTCAGCCTACCAAGTCTCTGGGATTACAGGTGTGGGCCACAGAGCTGTGCTTGAGGCTGTTTTATAGTTATTTTTAAAAAGTATAAGTAGGAGTATCCGCTAAAAAAATGATAAAGACCGGTGCAGTGGTGCATGCTTGTAATTCCAGCAACGGGAGAGGCTGGGGCCAGAGGACTGATTGCAAGTTCAAGGCCAGAGGCAGTTGGTGTAATTTAGACAGACCTTGTAAAAAATAACGAAAGATAAAAATAATGCAAGGGGCTGGGAGTGTAGCTCAGTAGTAGAGTGCTTGTAGAGTATGTGCTGCTCCCTTGGTTCAGCTCCCAGTACCTCAAAGGAAAAAAAATAGATAAAAAGTATAGTAAGTACATAAACTAGGATTATGGTGTATATTCTTGATTCCAATCCATACTCTTTCAGCAGTTATAGAAGGCTACTAAATGAGAGATGAATTAGAATCCCCTATAGCTTGGAGCAGGTCCAGCTCTGGACCATGAAGCCAATCTGCATGCAATTCTACTCCGAATCTGACTTTGTGGCCCTCTATGGCTGTCGAGGGGTGTGGATTAGATTTGAGAATATGTGGTGGGTTAGCAGCATCCTTAGGTGCCGTGTTGCATACACAACTGTGTGTACTGCACTTGCATATGACGGAGCACAGTGGGCTTGTTTATAGACGTCACATTACATTTACATTTACATCACCCACATGAAGTCGAAAAGCCTGTGGGCCTGTCTTTCTTTAAGAGCCTCTGGCCAGTCTGCAGAGGAGAAGGGGACACACAATAAAGTGACCACTTGAGTATCAACCTGTTTAGCAGAGCAGGCGGATGGGCCATGTTCACACCCATTCCAGGCTCCAGCAGCAGGAGTAAGTGCTGTGAGATGGAAGAAGTGCTGCCAGTCTCAGAGGGTCCTGTGGCTGGGGATGGAGCGGCTCTGCCTCCAGGGGAGAGGAAGCCAAGCTGCCTGAGGCTGCTGCTGAATCCACCCTAGGCCCCTGGCAAAGAAGCAGCTCAAGACTCTGAATGCTGGACTTCTCCCTGTAAATCCCTAATTGCTCCCACAGGAATTCTTCAAGTGGGGCTTTGTAGTGCACTTTCTGAAAAGTCATCTAGAAAACCGAAAAGGGGCTGCTTACGTACCTAGGTATTTCTGCTTCCTTAATTCAGTATTACCAACTTTGCTTTTCTTCAGTTCATTGTTCTATCAGTCACATGAAATTTATTTATTGTTGTTGTTGTTAGAAATCTGCCACTTTCTTTTATTTAGAAAGCAGAAATGAAATGCTGGGTGTGGTGGTGCATGCCTATAATCCCCCTCCACTTGGGAGGCAGAGGCAGAAGGATGGCAAGTTCAACACCAGGGGCAGCTTGCATAACAGTGAGACATTGTCTCAAGATACAAAATGAGAAGGGGCTGGAAGTTCAGCTCAGTGGTAGAGCACTAGTGAAGTATGTGGCAAGGCCCTGGGTTCAACCCAACAGTACCTCAAAAAAAAAAAAAGCAGAAATGCTATGTGAGGTTGGAGTCTAGACAATAAGACATAGAATCGATTTCTCTCCCTTTCCTCTTTCTCTCTTTCTCCTTTAGATTGTGTGCAGGTTTGCTTAGTTTGACATAACCCATGTAGGGATTATAGAATTTGAGACTTCATTTATCAGAGTTTTACCATGGGTTACTCTTTGGGTATGCTGGAGATGGAGCAGTTAGAGCTGACATCTGCCATCAACCAGACCCTTTTACCGAGAAGGCAGCCTGAGACACAGTCAGCAGTGTCAGAGGGACAGAAGGTCACCTCCTTGTCTCCAGCATAAAGCTCCTGTCCATTTCCCAAAGGGTCCCACCCATGCTTGCAATCAGTCATCATGTATATGGGCTGCCAGAGCTTTGACTTCCTGTTTTGTAGCAGAGGTTTCTGCTTTCTCTCCCAACTCAGTCTCCTTCCAGGGTGAATACTATTATTTATTATTTATGAATTTGTTTATAGTCCTGTGAATGTCATGAAATTGTACCCAAAACTTTGTGTTTGTGAGAATATCTTCTTGGGTCCCTAATTTTAATCAGGTTCACAAAAACCAATGATTTCCAAACATAAAGAACACCTAATCAAGAGAAACAACAACAACAGCAGCAACAATCCAAAGCCCAGTACTCAGACTTGGTTCAAATTCCTTTTAAGGAAAGTTCACTTTCTTTAATAAAAGTGTGACAATGAGTGGAAAATCCACAGTGAGGGATGGATTTGCTGCTGGGTCTGGTATTCATGCCTTGGACACCTCTTCCCAGTGGAAGCTTCCTCTCTGGGCTGCCCTATACCTATGTGGCCCACAAATGAGCATAGCCAAGAAGTTCCGGTCCATGTGGTCCATCATAGCCAGACTGAGAAGGATAGAAAGACTTTCCTGGACACTGACAGTAAACAAAGGTGAGCAAATGCAATCAGCGCATTTCAGTAGAAGATCTGCTTCAGAAGAAGTTCCCTTGCCTCTACCATTTATTATGTGCAAACACTCATTGCTCTCTGCCATTTTTTTCTGTCACCTGAGTGGTCTCCAGCATTTCAAGACACCATGATGCATACAAATGGAATCTTACTTAGGTTCAATAGCAGCTCTCCTCCTCCTCCCCTCTCCAGGTGTCTGCCACCCAGAGCTGCTTGCCAGTGACTGACATGGGAATAAGGTGCACCTCCCCGAGCTGTTCTGGGGTTGTTGTTGTTGTTAGGTGCCTCAAGTCTGACTCATAGCAACCCCATGTACACCAGATGGAAACACTTTCCAATTCTGTGCCAAGCACACCATTTTATTTATGTTTAAGCCCATTGTTGCACACACTGTGTCAATCCATCTGGTGGTGGGTTTTCCTCTTTTTCGTTGACTTGCCACTCTCCCAAACATGATGTCTTTCTCCAGGGATTGATCACTCCTGACTACATGTCCAAAATATGTAAGATGCAGTCTGGCCATTCTTGCTTCCAAGGAGCACTCTGGTTGCACTTCTTCTAGGACAGATCTGTTGGTTCATTTGGCAGTCCATGGTATATTCAATAGACATCTCCAGCACCATAATTCAAAAGCATCAATTTTTCTCCTGTCTCCTTTGTTCAATGTCCAGCTTTCACAACCATATGATGCAACTGAAAATACCATGGCATGAGTCAGGCTCACCTTAGTCTTCAATGTGACATCTTTGCTTTTCGATACTCTAAAGAGGTCTTTCGCTACAGCTTTTCCTAGAGCAATGTGTCTTTTGATTTATTGACTGCTGCTTCCATGGGTGTTGATTATAGAGCCAAGCAAAGGAAAATCATGGACAACCTCAATCTTTCTCCATGTATTGTGAAGTTGCATCCTGACCCAGTTGTAGGGATTTTTGTTTGTTGATGTTTAGTTGCATCCATACTGAAGGAGCCCTGTGTCTCGTCCTAGGGTAGTGTGCCTTTACTCATCTTCCCCTTGAAGCAGCCCTGATTTCCTTTCATCTCCTCATAATGCTTTTCTTTTATTTTCCTTCTGGCTAATTCTTCACAGCTGTAAAATTACCTTAAGGCAGAAATATAGGCTTTCCCTTGTAGTTGAACTTGCTTGTCAGCTGGGAGACAAGCTTGCAGGATTTGCTGCCTTGGAACTGGTACCTGCCAGTTTGTCCCCAGAGGGCTTCTGTCCCTCACTTTCTGTGCCCTCTGCGTGTCTGGGGAAGTCCATTTCTGTAAGGTTTTCTCTCCTGTCTGAACCTCCGGGAGGTAGAAAGTCCCTGTATCTGATGACATTTGCTTCACTAAGTGGCTCCTTTTTGCTCACTCATTATGCCTGCCAGGTAATAATATAAATGAAGGGGCCAAGGTTTAGCTTGGGTGATAGAGTGTTGCTCCACACTCTCTGAGGCTCAAGGTTGATCTCCAGCACCACAAAAATAGGCGAAGGACCTGGCAGCCCACTCCAGAACAATCCTGAAATAATCAGCCATGGAAAACGCTCTGAGGGCTGCTATGAGTCGGACACGATTTGATGAACCCTAATAAAAACAATATAGCTGAAGTACTAACGGGCTTTCCTAGAGCCATGGAACAGCTTGAAGAACGTCTTTGGCCTTACACAGATCAGGTCTTCAGAAAGGCGGTGTCAGGGAGTTGGGGTTCAGAAAGGGAAGAGCTTCTACCTTGACAGAGGATGCAAGGGAATATTCTAGAAGTCAGAGCAGTGGCTTGAGAAGGTGAGAAGCAGAAATTCCATAGGAGGTGGTAGGGGCTCAGGAAAAAGGTCACTCTGGGGCTCCACTCTTTCCTTTCAAAAGGTAAGCCCTGAGTGGGGGAATGTTTTAGGACAAGGAAATAAGAGTTAGGGTCCAGTGGGGGCCTTCTCCTCCTTCATACCATCTGAATGGCATTTATAATGTTTACCACTTTATACAACGTGGCAAAGCACCGGACAATGGAGCATTCCACAATGACTTTGGCCCCTAAAATTCAATGCCTCCACTGTGTTGTTATCATTTTTATTTATTCCTGCAGGGAAAATGATAAATATTTCCAATTTGCAAAAGAGAATTATTATAGTAAATGTAAAAGTGAAGTCAATATTAAATTAGAGCCTATACTTAATGGTGATTAAAATAAAATCAATTGCTCTAATTCAATCTGGATTCACTTATTAAAAATCACACATACAACTATTCAGAGGCGGATGGACCCCAGGCAACCCTATAAACCTCAAGCAGTTCAATTAAATCCAATCTGACTCATTTCAAATGCATACTCAACAAACATTTTCTGGATTTTTTTTACTTAGTGCCGAGTCATATAGCTAAGTGGACATGCAGCATGACCAAAGAATAATGCTCACTCTCAAGGGAATAATAACAATAATGTAGGAATGTGTTCAATGTGTTCACACACAATATAGTCCAATATGCTTGGTAAAACAGGTGGGCATGACTAGTTCACTCTGGAGAAAGTTTAAAACTCTTCAAGAAACCAGGCACAGTGGCTGACACCAGTAATCCCAGCAACTCAGGAAGTGGAGGCAGAAGGATCACAGGTTCAATGCCAAAGATAGCCTCTGTGACTGAGTGAGTCTCAAAATAATATGATAAAAAATGGGATGGGGGCACATCCCAGTGGCACAGCACCTGCAAAATATGTGTGAGGCCACAAGTCCAAATAAATAAGTAAACAAATGAACAAATAAAATAAAATAAAATAAAATAAAAAGCTTCTTCAAGAAGAGATATCCAGAACACTACATGTTGGGGAGTAGAAATGATTTCATGAAGAATCAGCTATGGAAAGACATTCCAGACACAAAAGCAAAAAAATCTATTCAAGCCTGGGAGCCTGACCGCAGGTTGTTTAACTGAATCTGTGGATAGATTGCTGTGTTCGTGGCATTGGTTATTTTGGGAGGGAGTGGAGGAAGAAATAGCAGAGGCTTGGCTGGGGCTGGAAGGCCAAGCTTTGCCATGGTGTATACCACAGTGGCATCTGTGAGGTACTACATGTTGGTGAATATCCCAGTTCTGTTGTGATGGGGCAGTGTCAAGTCTTGGTGACACTACAGTAATATCTACCTGACCAAATGAAGATGCCTTGATATCTATCTACCTTAATATCCTAAAATTCTAGGCCCCATTTTCCTACCTTTTCCTCCTTTGATCTTCACCCCATAAATTCTGACATCACTAGAGGTGGTGGTAATAGTCAAAAGCTAATGGTTTTGGTGGGACACGGGACTCTGGACACTCGGCCTGCAAGATGGAAGGAAAGAATAATCAGAGTGGGCATTTCTAATCACAGACTGGAAAATGGATTGATTGCTGGACCATCTGCCAGTGCACGCTAATCTACCTAGAAGAATTTTCCACTGGGGGAAAGACTTTTGGGAAGAGACTGAAAATGCAGCACAATTGCAAAATTAAAGGTAAGAAAAAAGAACCAGCAAATTGATGTGCTCTTATTGATGACAGGTAAAAGTAGGTAACGTAGGTTAGTCTCAGCGTAGCCCAACCAATCTGAATCTAGAATGAAAGTAATAAATCTTGGTAATTGATCTGTATTTTGTGATACTTCAGCCTATTTTTCATGTATTGAGAAATTTAGTTACTCAACATGGATTGATTGCCTAATTATGGGTATTGATAATTGTGTTAGGATGAGTTCCAGGGCTCAAATTTCCCCTTCATTTTGGAGGAGACAGGAAGATAACTGGATAATCACAATGCAATGGACACACGTAGAAACAGCAGTGCTTCCTTGAGGTGGAAGGAATGTGGATTGATTGATTCTGGCTCAATTAATCTTCCTTGACTTTACACAACAAATATGTTCCTGAAGTTGTCAGAGTGCCTTGCCTTCTGACCCATCGGCATTCGGTCTTTTGACCATACATCCTCGTGTTAATTGAAGGTTTGATAACTGGGTTTCCTTAAAGTTAGCAGCTTCTTATATCACAAGTAAATTTGATACCTTAAAAATAATACTAAGCAAAAGTTACTTAAAGCGCACTGTCCTTCAACGCAGATCTTCTAAAAAGGAGATAATTAATAATCTCAAGGCGTCTTGATGCAGTTTTACAGGCAGGATCTCATTCTCTCTGAGCTGATAATTTATCCCACCCCACATTCAACACCAGGCTGGTAGGAATGTGACCAATCAGCTGTACTGGGCCAGGTGGTTGAGGAAGGTGAAAAGGTAGAACAGAAAGCACAGGACCACCTGACACCAGTCCAGGCAGCTCAGCCAGCAGGCAACTCATAGGCTCCATCTGGTTCATCTCTGCAGAAGACAGCAGCTCTTGAAACAGGTCCAAGCAGAAAACTGGGGACTCTGAGCTTCAGAAGTAGAGCTTAGGTACCGCAGTCACCCAAGTCAAGGTCATGGCCGGTGCAGCCTTCCACGAGAGGGACCTCCCATCTCTCGGATGCATCACAGACCTCTGGGAACCAGGGCTGGGCACTGGCTACAGGGAAGATGCTTTCCTGCTGCAGGCCCTTGAGGTTAAGGAGGCAAGATATAGCTTTCCACCACTAGGGGCATGGGCTGGCCTGAGCTCAGGATAAACTTCCTCAGGCCTCCACCTAAGAGTCTTCAGTAATACTGGAAGTTGGGAGACAGGTGGGAGGTAGGGGTGGGATGGCAGATTGGGAATTTTCTCCGTGTATACTGAGTCCAAAACATCTCCCACTCCTCCTTGTTACCTAGATGTACATGCTTGACCTGCAACTTAGCAAGGGTGCTCTGGCTGCTCAAGACCTGGGAAGTTATATAGAAGGTTTCCGTCTCCTGTGGCAGGTCTTGAACTGGCCATCCTCCTGCTTCCACCTCCATAGTTGCTGGGGTTACAGGTGTGCGCCAACTTGCCCGGCTTCATAGAATATTTTCTATAAGTAGAATAAGGTGCTCTATATCTTGAGCTGGGCTCGGATTTAGCTCAGTTGGTAGAGTGCTGTGCTGCAGTCTCTGAGGTCCCAAGTTTAATTCCCAGCATAGCAAAAATGGGAGAAGGACCTGGCAATCCACTCCCAAGGCAATCCAAAAACAGTCAGTCATTGAAAACCCTATGAGGGTCAGATACCGACTCGATGGCACCTAACAACAACAACAACAACAACAACAACAACAACAACATTCTGAGCTTTGTAGCTGGCACAATCTATGTATTCACAAGGCACTCATGTCCCTTTTTTGCCTATGTTACAGAGAAGTTAGCATGGGTAAGAGTAGGACCTGTGAGGAAATAAGAAGATCCTGGTAAGAGCTATTTCATTTGAAGCCATAGAGGTGGCCCTTGATGCAAATATCATATTTATTTATTGTAGCATAGATGGCAAAGAAAGGTCCTTTTCTGTGAAAATTAACAAGTCAGGTTCTGTTTCAATGAAAGCAGCCAACAGGGTAGAGAACCACTTAGTATGTATTCTTATCTTGGAAGAGAGACCAGAGAAGGTAAAAGTGTAGGTGCAGGGCAGGGAGGGCCAGATACTCCAGGTGGACCATGGTGCAAACCTAATCTTAATATATAACAATATTGTGGAGTCTATCAAAAGGGAAATCAAAACACTGAGCAAAATACAGAATGCAAATTAAAGAGTATTTTCACAAATTAGAAGTATGATATGCCTAGTCTTTCTGGGCTTCATGAAGTAGAAGTGTCTCATTCTAAAACAGATGCCATTCACAAAAATAGACATGTAGGCCAAAGGAATAGAACAGAGGATACAGAAATAAACCCATGCAGCTACAATAACCTGATATTTGACAAAGGTGTCAAAAACTGTAAGTTGGATAAATGGTGCTAGGGAGAACTAGATATCCTCAGGGAGGAGACTGAAATTAGATCCATCTCTCTCACCTAGTACAAAAATGAATTCAAAATAGATTAAAGACCTTAACGTAAAACCTGAAACTTTGACACTGCTAGAGAAAAACATAGGGAAAAAACTCAAGACAAAAGCATAGGCAAGGACTTTCTAAAGAGAACCCCCCAAATCACAAGAAATAATAGCAAGAATTGACAAATGGGATTGTATGAAAATAAAAGTCTTTGAAAGGCAAAGGACACCATTATCAGAGTGAAAGCATAACTTATAGAATGAGACAAAGTCTTTTCCAGCTATATATATCAGACAGAGGAATAGTATCTAGAACATATAAAGAACTCAAAAAATTAAACACCAAAACAGCAAAATATCCAATGAAACAAGGGCAAAAGAGCTGAACAGAGATTTCTCAAAAGAAGAAATACATATAGCCAATAATGACAAGAAAAAAATGTTCAATATCCTTAGCCATGAAGGAAATGCAGAAGCTATACTGAGATACCATCTCACTCCAATCAAAACAGCTACCATCAACAAAACAAACATCAACAAATGCTGGGGAGGGTGCAGGGAGAAAGGAACACTTATACACTGCTAGTGGGAATGGACATTGGTGCAGCCACTATGGAAATCAGTATGGAGGTTCCTTAAAAAACTAAAAAATAGAACTACCATATGACCTGGCTTTCCCACTTTTGTGTTACTATTCAAAGGAATACAAGTCAATATACCATAGAGACACCTGCTCATCCATGTTTAGTCATAATAGCCAAGATATGGAATCAATTTAGGTGTTCATCAGCAGATGAGTAGATAAGGAAATTGTGGTGTATATACATTATGGAGATTTATTCATCCATAAAGAAGGACAAAATTAGGACATTTGCTAGAAAATGGATGGAACTAGAGATCATCATTTTAAGTGACATAAGCCAGACCCAGAAAGATAAACATGGCATATTTTTCCTCATATGTTGATGTTAGACTTAAATATATATTCATTATTAAATTAGGTAGACCATGAGTTCAGATGGGATCTAAGTAGGGAAAGATAATGAGCTTAAGATAGGGGGAGGGTGCAAGAAGAAAGGGTAATAGGAGAAAAGAAAGAATATATCACATATGTTGACCTTACAGCAAAATCAGGATATACATATATAGATATACTCAAAAGAAAAAAAAAGCTATGCAAGTAGAATGGAGACCATTGTTGAGGAGGGAGGGAAAGGAGAATGGAGGTCATGAAAGGGTAAGGTGTAAGTGAATGTGAGCTATGTACAATGAAATGCATGTATGGAAATGTCATAATGAGGCCTATTTTGTTGTACATTAAAAATTACTGATAAAAAATGAAAAAAATAAAAAAGAAATCCATTAAGAAAAGAAGAATGTGATGTCAATGCCTTGAACAGAAATGGCAAGTAACCACCTGATTGTGAACACATGGAGAATCTATTTTGGAACCCTCTGAAAAATCAGGTAGTTGAAAAATGTACAGAAAGTCATGTGGCTGGGGATGTAGGTCAGTGGTAGAGTGCTTGCCTAGAATGTGCAACGCCTTTGGCTCCCTCTTCAATATTGCCAAAAGAAAAAAAATCCAATCTCCTAATTATTTATAGAATATTGTGTACCAATTTTGTCTTGGCATTATTCTCATGAAAGTGATACTATTGTTTATTGACATTTTTTGGCCAATAAAATATTTCACTTGTTTTTTTTTACTCTTTTCTGTTTGTTTTTGAGACAGGGTCTTGCTCTGTATCCCAGACTAGTCTCAGACTTGGAAATCTCTGTCCTTAGCCTCTCCAGTGCTAAGATAGCAGGCATGTACCACCATACTTGACTCTCAACTGGCACTTTAAAATATCAAGGTTTTTTTTTTTCTCCAGAAACTACTGTAGCCTATTACATTCCAAAGTTGTTACTAAACACATATTGGTTCTTATTGATTATTCTGCAGGATGTGAAGGCTACTTATTACACCATTAAAAAACTGAAATAAGGCCAGGCTCAGTGGTACATGCCTATAATCCCAGTGATTTGGAAGGCAAAGCCAGGTTTGTGTTAGGCCAGAGGCAGCCTGTGTAACTTAGTGAGACCCTGTCTCAAGATAGAAAATAAAAATAGGCTGAAGGTGTAGCCCAGTGGTAGAACACTTGTAAAATATGTGAGAGACCCTGAGTTCAACCCCTATGTACTGCAAAAAAATTAAATTTACTTTAAAAAATTAAATTTAATAAAGAAAAAAAACATAGCAAAACAAAGCAAAAACTGAAATAAGACTGAGGACATGGCTCAATGGTAGAGTATGTGTGTCAGATGTATGAGGTGCTGGGTTCCATCTCTAGGACCACCAAGGAAACAAACAACATCCCTGAGGCATCTAGGAAGAAAACTGGAAAAATATGTGCAGTAGTCTACATGAGGAAAACTAAAACTCCAGTGAAAGAACTGAAGGTCTAAATGGATGGAGAGGTATTTTATGTACCTAGAAGCAAGTACTTAAAATTGCCACGGCATCACTTTCCCCAACTTGATCTATAAATTAAAGAAACACTAACATATCTTAGAAAGTTATTTAGTGGGTATCAACAAATTGATTCTAGAACCTAGATGACAATATGTTTGGCAATGAGTTCTTACGCTGGACTTCATTCAAATTGAAATCTTCTTGTCTATAAAAGATAATGTTAAGTTAAAAAGATGAACCATGCAATGGAGAAGGGAAGATCTTTGCAGGATACATTTCTAATAAAGAACTGGTATTAAAAATTAGTAAAGAATTCCTAATTCCATTTTAAGAAGATAACTGCATTAAAGACAGATATGTAGAAATGATGATAAACATAGGAGAAGATGTTTGATATCATGTTATTATGTTGTTGTTGTTGTTAGGTGCCGTCAAGTCGGTATCTGACTCATAGCAACTCTCACAGGGTTTTCAATGGCTGAGTGCTTTGGGATTGCCTTGGGAGTGGATTGCCAGGCCCTTCTCCCATTTTTCGGTGCTGGGAATTGAACTTGGGTCCTCAGAGTCTGCAGCGCAGCGGTCTACCAACTGAGCTAAATCCCAGCCCATGTTATTATGGAATGTCAAATTAATACAATGATGAGTTAACACAACATAGTAATTAGAATAGCTAAAATCCCAAACCTTGACAAATAGGGAAAAGTTGAAGAGAAGGGTGATGGAGTATATGGGAAATCTGTATTCCCCACTCAATTTTCCCATAAGACTGAAACTTCTCAAAAATAAAGTATATTAATTTAAAATAATAACTATGCTTTGTATTAATGATGTGATAATATCTTAAATGGCTGTTGATTAAAAGAAATTAGAAAGTCATGGTGAGGTGCAACTTTCAGCACGTATAATATAGGGATGAGATGGGCTGTCCTCAGAGTCCTGCCCTGCAGGTAGATGGAGGCATGGACCAGAAGGTCAGGGCTACAAATACAGACCCGAGAGATAGTAAGGAGGTGATCATTGACATCACATCCTAGAGATCCAGATGGAAATCTTATCTCACATTCTTATGCAACCTTCTTAACTAACAATCTTAACTTTCTCCAACGGGTAACTTCCTCTTCTTAGGATAGCAAAGGCAAAAGGTTCCTAGAGATGTGGATACTTCAGACACGGGACAGGAGTGACACAAGGCCTTAAGGCAGGAAAATGTAGGAGAAGTTGATGCCTCTCTGGGGGACAGTGTTGAAAGCCATAGAAGACAAGCATTCAGTTTATAGGTGGTTCCAAGTGCTTTGTGTATGCAGCACACACACATACTAATACCCATATGTAAATAAATATGTAGTGAATGTATGATTTCTCTTAGACCTTTCATCACTGCTAATGTCAAGGAAAGGAGCAGTCCATTCATTCTATGCACCACCATATCTAGTCCAAAGTCATTTCATTATGGAGATTATTTAAGGAGAGTGTTCTCAAACTTCCCTGTACTGAAACATTACCTTGGATAACTTCTTAAAAGGCTGGTGACCAATGATTCTTATTCCTTTGGTCTGTAATGGATCTGTGGAATCAGAATTTAAAAGAAAAATAAAGCAAGGTAATGTTGCCATTTTCAGCCTACACATTGAAAGCAAGGAGAATATTTGTGAAAATATAATATCTAAGCTTTTAGACTCCGCAGTGGCTGCCACTAGGGAATGGTGCTGATTCCTTCCTCCATTCAATTAAATGGATTTCAGCTCAGCTTCCACAAATATGTGGTAATGTAAGCGGTGAGGTGGCACGGAAAGCTGGAGAGTATAAGCTTCAAAATGTTACGTGTTGCTGATGTTTCTTCTGGGAATGGGAAGGCACAACACGAAGAAAGAAATTTATATCATTTTAAATTTCCAACAGCTGACCAGAGATACAGCCATTCAGTTTCAAATGAAGTTTGCATTTTTCTCTATGCTCTTGGCTTCCTAAAAGCCCTAAAACATCATTTAGCTAGCATTTTGTAGAACTTACCTAAGAAATGTCA